>WNWK01003873.1:0-10000 GCA_009830355.1 Cherax destructor
CTTGCTGGTTTTGCTCAGGAGTTTTGTCTCTCCCATTTTGTAGAAACCTTAATGGTGACCTACGATTAACAGCTCCTGTAGAGGGAGAAACACGAGACTGATATGCCATAGTTTCAGTTTGTAGTTTACTCCTTATAATATCACGCAGCTGAGCAGCAGTAAGGGTACGCTGGTATTCAACACCAATAGAACGAGCGATACGCCAACAACGCTGTAGAGAGAGTTTGGGCAACTTTTGTAGAGTTAACTCAGACACTAACCGTCTGACTCGACTAGGTGGTATTGACCCTCAACTTAACACGCTTTAACCCAAATGCACGGTACGACTGCAGGTTACTCATACGATAGCAGAGCTGACACGCAATAGCAAAGCCAATATGCACACACACAATAGCAAGGCTGATACACAATAACAAACCAAATTGCAGAATACTCACAATAGCAGGCTGACCAATATGAAGCGAATGCAAAGATGAGACACAAAATTCATGAAGCGTTGGCAAAGCGTAAGCAATGCCAGATAGCAAGCTATCTAGATACAAGACTAGCTCCTGCGCGAACTTCAACTCTAGGCTCAACTCCTGCTCTAAGTCTCCAAATTCAGCTCCGGGACAGGCTACCCATATTACAACCTCAGGTTCAATGGCCTGTTAACCTGAGTGTAAAAGGGAGCTTGGAGCAAAGAAACACAGTAGAAGATGTATTGAAATTGTATTTCCTTCAAAAAATCAGTTAGATTAATTCCAGACTTTTGTCTTTTCCTTCACCAAATAATTGTGATTATATAAGACTTTTGTCTTTTCCTTCACCAAATATAACAAAGGGCTATTTACACATGTGTACACTATATACAAAGGAGTAGTGTTCAGTGCACGCCACAGTTGTCTAGGCTAAGCAGCAGCCAAAAGACAGACAACTTTCCACAACCAGCTCTATGCAGGAATTCCAATGACAAACCGCGAGTGGTAACCACGTCACCTTTGTCATTGTTAAACTCGCATTTTAATTGGCTGAACCGAGTCGTTGATTTGATGATGGGGCCCCATCACCAAACCCTTAACGATGGTTCGCTGGTTGGAGGGGAGCCTATGTGGGTGTGTTTAACATGCTCCGAATAAAGGATACATACTCTTTGCATGCAACAATATATATATATATATATATATATATATATATATATATATATATATATATATATATATATATATATATATATATATATGCTAGGAATTCACAAGAGCAGGCGAAATATTCACAAACACTGATATATATATATATATATATATATATATATATATATATATATATATATATATATATATATAATCACAAACACTGATCTCTGGCAGAAGGAGACTCAAACCTACGAACCTTGCAACAAGGTATGCAGTGTTTTACCGACCGTACCACACTGGACGCCCAGCTAATGTCTAGCGTGAGCTAGACGTGAGCTGTTCTTGCGAATTCTAAACATTGTAAAAATCTCTAGTTGGCTAGTTGGTTGATGCATGCAGGGGATGAGATGAAAAGCTGTAAGCCACCTGCCTGAAAGCTGGCTGCCTTGGATCAAAACGTCTAGCGTGAGCTGGGCACCAAGAAGTTGGTCCAGTGTGGTACGGTAGGTAAAGCACTGCGGATGACGTGCATGACTTCCAGCAAACCATTCGTGTAAAGAGTTTGAGCAAGTTACACACCATCGATGAGGCGCCACAGCTCATCCTGATCTCCGACCTTCACACCAAAGTAGTGAAAATAGGTTGTTACAATAGGTTGTTACAATAGGTGTGATGTTTCATCTTTGTTGTGCCGGAGTAAAGCTGCCACATGTATAACAAAAAACATTAGTGCCGTTTAAACAGTTACGAGGCATTGTAGGCTCATAACTTGACAGTTGGAAATGCCACTTATTCTGAAAAAGACAACATTCACTTCATTACTAATAAAACAATTTCACAAATCCACAAAAAATTAACAAAAACCATAAAACATCTTCGAATATCCAGTAATCAATAATATAGTTGAAAAAAAATTGGGGTGAGGTTTGGGTTCTATTGCTCATAGACATTTTGAGAAAAATTAAGTTCAGATTTGAATTTAGTGTCCCGAAATCAGTTAGAAACACATGATTTTAAACGTGAGTTTAAACTTCTCTTGGCTAGTGTAATAATAATAATAATAATAATGTGAAATCAGAGCAGTTCTCGCATGACAGACACTGAATGAATGATGGTGAATGTGCTCTTTCACGGGTGACTGCGCTTAGCAGGGATTCAACCATTCATAAATAAAAAAATAATATTATTAATAATAATAACTCACCAAGGCAGGGTGGCCCGAAAAAGAAAAACTTTCATCATCATTCACTCCATCACTGTCTTGCCAGAGGGGTGCTTACACTACAGTTATAAAACTGCAACATTAACACCCCTCCTTCAGAGTGCAGACACTGTACTTCCCATCTCCATTGTTTTTATAATAATAATAATAATAATAATAATAATAATAATAATAATAATAATAATAATAATCATTACTGTTACTACTAGTAGTAGTAACATCATTATTATTACAATCAAAACTAAGCGCTAAACCCACAAGTGTCATACAGCGCTGCAGGGCAGGATGTGCTAAAGATGTAACATAGAAAGATGATAGACCAACGAGGGATAAGAGAGTACAAGAGGCAGAGTTAGCAAGGGTAGTGGCAAGTGATAAAGGGAAAATATAATCAAAGTTGTATCAATAAAGTAGTAGCTGACAAAAATTGGAAGAGAGAGTCTGTATCACAAATGGGACTGTCGGCAAGGAGGTCAGATAAAGTAAGTGCATTAGGGCTGTGACAGTGTTGGAGGTAAATTCTACCTGCCCACTGATAGACAGGACTGTCTATTAAATGATGGTGAACTGACAGCAGAACTTGACACTTCTCACTGAGTGGCACTGAGCGCTTCTCCATGAGATTCCCATGAGTGTGACGTGTGTCAGATACATTGATGGGAGAGCATTGTCTCCCAAACACGATACCGATGGTAAGAAAACCAAAAACCCAAAAATAGTTTAACCCAATACAATTTGTTATTGATCATCTCAGACCACTGTTTTGTAATACTTATAACAGTGCAGCTGTGAAAATAATAGTTGAGTTTAATAAATGACCTCATACAACTCGGTCTGGAAAATTTGCTTCTAACCAAACACCTTCAAACGATTTAGAACCATCAGTGTAAATTGCAGTGGCATGAGAATGAGATCGGAAGTGGTTAAGAAAAAGACAACGAGAAGCAACAAAAGGTACATGTACTTGAGCTTTCTCACAAGGAAGTGAAGAACAACAGACACGAATCGTCGGTACTTCCCGAAGAGGAATAATAATAATAATAATAATAATAATAATAATAATAATAATAATAATCACACAGGATGTACCATACACAATATATACCGAGAGGTGTATAATTTCTATTTTAAAGACTAACGTTCTCTTGAGTGGTGGTATACAGGTGACATGCAGCCATAATAACCCTCGTGTAGTCGACAGGTAGTGAACATGATACATACAGGTTTAATGACCATCTGTGAAATCGAGACTTTAGACTCAATTAAGCATCCAACCAATTAATTAGTAAGACAACTAACACTGTTGTGCAATGCTACGGCGACATCAATGTAAGTTAGTGTATTTACAAATCATCAAAGTATATTTCTACTTCCCATTCGTACTCTCGGGAACGGATGTAACTATTATACTGACTTATCATGATTCACGAAATCGTTATAACAATATTGGAAACAAACCAGGGTACGGGTGGGGCTAGAACCCATGGCAAGAGTGTGGTAAAGCTCCAGGCCAGTGCGTAAGCCACTGGGCCAGGTGGCTACAATAAGATTCATCCAACTAGATATATTTATACACCACTGGGAGGTTAACATGGACACCACTGTGACCACAAATCTTTTACAGATGAATCTCCCGCCAGCGTGGCCGTTTTACGACTGACTTGCCATGAGTTCTAACCCCGCCCGTACAGTGCTTTGTTTGCAATCTTGTTATTACGATTTCGTTAGTCGTAATGGCAGCCACGCTGGAGGGAGATTCATCTGTAAAAACTTGCAAGGGGGCGGCCATGATAACATATCTGTGAGGGTTCATCTGCCCTATCAGACCCTCAAAGAGTATTTGATAAGGCTGGTTCCTCTTTATGGAAATTAAAAGATAGAAAAATCAATAATAACATAATAAGATAAACAATTTTATTAATAAAAAAGTAGTAAATATAAAACACTTAAACATGAAATTAATACTACTTAAAGGAAAGAAATTAAAAATTAGATATATAAATAATTAGTGACTCTAAGCTAATATGTACACAATACGTAGTTAAGAATGGTACCGTGTCGATGTTCTGGGCACGTAGCTCTGAATCCTGGTTTGGAACGCTGAGTAGAGATTCTGACAGAGGTACTGGGATCCTCTGACCACCACAACACTTTTGAAGCAGTTGAGTCGCCAGTAAAGAACCACCATGAACTGCTGGTGGAGTTGTGACTGGGAGAAGGCTGCTAAGAATGGTGTGTAGCTGACCGGGTGGTTGTGGTAGGGGGACCAGTGTAGGTAGAGATGCCAGATTGACACTCATTTCTTGTCAAGATCTATGCTTCCTACTTATCTCGCCTGTGTCTGATGACCGGAACCGACAATCAAGACTAAAATAAAGAAATACAAAGTTACACACCACTCGAGAAATCACTCACATGATAGGTGAACGGCCTTTAAAAGAGATGGTGAGGATTAAATGATGTTACACTACGCAAATCCAAATCAGGACAGGAAGAATTTACAGAATAAAAATCTAAACAAGAGTGAAGCTCTTATTGAAACCCAATTAAACCAAACATATAATAAATTAAACAGGAGTGGAACTGACCTCTGGTCAGTGACTGACCTCTGGTGACTGACCTCTGGTCTGAGACACTGGTCACCTCCCACCGGGTGCAGAAAGGGAGGATGGGGGTAGCGGGAACGATGCACTACCCTAACACAACAAGCAGACTGCCCACTAAACTACCACCACAATTCATTCATACTTCCACCACTCCTATCTAAGGAACTTTTCTCTCACACTCTCAATGGTGTATAAATATACCTAGTTGGAGGAATCTTATTATAGCCAGCTGGCCCAGTGGCTTACGCCATGGATTCTAACCCCACCTGTTCCGTGGTTTGCTTTATACTGACGTATTTCATGAGCTGGATGAAGCATAAAAATATGTCAGAAAAAACAAAAAGTTGCATCTTCTAACTTATACTGATCCAGTTGTTACAATGGCAGGTAGGTTGGTGACCTTTTACCACCGACGCTTCCTATCGACATGTGAACTCCCACCAGATAAATTTCATGCAGCAATACAGTATATTTGAATGTATTGCAAATATCAAATAAAATTTACTCGAATATGTCATTATTCAATAGATAAGAACAAAAATTTCGCTGATAAAGTTATTCTTTATCCAAATTTGCATTTATGATATTCTCCATTTTGCCCCAATCTGATACCCTTCTAAACCCCAGCCTCCCCTCCCCCAGCCCTGTATGTTTAATGTTTCACCTCGACTTTTAAAGACCCATCTTCCGACATGTCCACTTCCAGGTATCAGAATACACTCACTTCCTCTAGGCCTCCTTCCTCTGGTCTGATATACAATATTTAATTGCATATACTTTTCCTTACACTCATCACCTTGGTCTTTTCTATGTTTATTTTTAGATTATTTAACTTACAATCCTAAATTTACCAACCATTCTAACTGAAACTAGTATCAGATTATCTTTCAATGTCACACCTCCCCTTAGCACCCTAGCACCCTAGCACCTTAGCACCCTAGCACCCTAGCACCCTAGCACCCTAGCATGCACTTTGACATCTCTATAAATATGTTAAACAACAATGGTTACATTACGCATCCTTGTTTAAGGATCTATACATATTTTAACTTGATCTTCACTATCGGCAACTAAGTATTCCATACATTTGCACCATCTGCTTCATTGCAAGCTATCCTATCATATGCCTTTTTAAATCCATAATTGTATTATTATTATTACTATTATTTTATTTATTATTATTATTGCTGTTGTTATTGATACATACCCATAATACTACTGCAATTTTGCTTATAGATTGTAGCCCCCAAGAGAGAGCGTCTGGCAGAAGCAGAGGCTGAGGTCGCTGCCCTCATGTCTGTCGTCGAGGCCAAGAGAGTGCAACTCCGGGAGCTCGAGGATAAGTTGGAAGTACTTCAGCGCCGGTTTTCTCTTTCCTGCCGCGAGAAGGAGAACCTAGAGGCTGAGCAGAAACTCTGCGCACTCAAATTGGAAAGAGCTAAAAAACTTATAAGTAAGAAATGTTGGTTGTGTATATCAGTGGTAGAATACACTGACAGGTATGTGAATAAGACAATCTGTGAGTTTTATGGCAGTTTCTTGAGAGGACGTTTCATCCATCAGGAACTTTATTAATTCCAAATTGATAAAAAGAAGTGAGTGTGTCTTATTAACAATGTTAGTAATGTAATAAAAACTAGTCAGTGGGTATGCAGAATCCCACTTAGAAGAATTAATGAAACAACTTATGAAGAGAGAGTACTGCATATCGACCTTTAACTGAAGAGGACCTAAATTACATTTGGAAATATAGAGCTCCGCTTATATATTTTTTTTTTATTTCACTCAGTGGCCACTTTATTAGGTACTCCATCAGAACATCTTGATTGAACAAGGTGCTAGAAACTTTCCTTAGAGAATCTGCTCCATGTTGGAATGATAGCATCACATAGTTGCTACAGATTTGTCGGCTGCACAGGCAGGATGGATCCATGGTTTCATATTGTTTATGCCAAATTTAGACTTTACCACTTGCATTTAAATGCAGAAGTCGCGATTCGTCAGACCATGTGATGTTTTCTGTTAGCTTAGGTGATTGAAACCCTGTGTAACGTTCTGCTGCTGTAGCTCATCCACTTGGATTGTAAATAACGTGCTAAAAATATTTAACCAAGACAGGACTTGCAGCTGTGGATTCAAGTCGGAAAAATTTGGATTTAGAAAGGATTGAGGAAAGCTTTGGTTTGGAAATAAAGTTGTGAATGAATGGAACAATCTCATGAGTAGTCACTGAGATGCTGCCACATAATTGCCTGATTACATAATTGCATTAATGAAGTGTACAAGCGAACCTACTCAAGTAGCCACTTATAGCAAAAAGTAGGTTATAAAAAAGTTTTTATGTACCTAGGGAAGAGAGGAGTGTAGATGGGAGAAAAATTTTGGGAGATGCTAAGTTTGTGTTTAGGGAGTTTTGAACCAAGTGAGAGAGTAATTGTGGCAGGGGATCTGAATGGCAGTGGGGAAACTGTTATAGAAGGCGTGGTAGAAAAGTTTAATGTGCTAGGAGTAGATGATAATAGGGGCGTTTGATTGAACTTTGTTTAGAAAAAGGTTTGTTAATAGGGCGTAATGACAGTAGTTTGATGGACTATGTATTGGTGAATAAAAGGTTGATGGGTAGACTTAATTATGTGCATGTTTTTAGAAAGGCAATTGATATATCAGAAAATTTTTAGTTGTAGCTACCGTGAGAATAAAAGGTAGATAGGGTACAAGGAGAATGGTATCAGAAAGTAAGAGAGAAGGTTTATAAAATAAATGTGGAGGCAATTAGGGTTAGATATAAGCAATTATTGGTAGGAAGAAGCGCTAGTGAGAGTGCAGGTAATGAGGCTGAAGAAGTATGGAGTAGATTTAAGAATGCAGTGTTAGTGTTCAGCAGAAGTCTGTATATATAGGAGGCTGGAATGATGATGTAAAGAGAGTTGTAAGAGAGAGACATTTTGCATATGAGAGGTTTTTACAAAGTAGAAGTGATATAAGGAAAGAGGAGTATGTGAAGAGAAAAAGAGAGGTTAAGAGAGTGATGAAGTAATGTAAAAGGAGAACAAATGAGAGAGTGGATGAGATGTCAACAAATTTTGCTGAGAATAAGAAAAAGATTTGGAGCGAGATTAATTAGTTGAGAAACGAATGAATGAATTTGAGAGTTAACACATAGAAGTAGGTGAGAATATAGTTTAGAAATTATTGGTGCTTTTATATAATAAATGTATGAAAGAGGGGAAGGTACCTAAAGATCGGTAGAGAGCATGCATATTTTTGTGTATAGAGGCAAAAGGGGATAAAAGAGTGTAAGAATTTATTTTCCATTGAAGCATTTAAGTGAAGGGTAAAGACGTTTTCGTTGAATTTATGGATTTGGAAAAGGCATATGATAGGGTGGATAAGGAAGCAATGTTGCAGATGTTAAAAGTGTATTGAATAGGTGGTATGAACTGAAAGCACTTAAGAGTTTTCACGAGAGCAGTGAGGCTCAGGTTAGGGTATGTAGGAGACAGGGAGATTATTTTCCAGTAAAAGTAAATATTTGACAGGGATGCATGGTGTCTCCATGGTTGTTAAACATATTTGGAGATGTGGACTAGTAAGAGAAGTGAATGATTGGGTGCTAGCAAGAGGTGTGGAATTTAAAGATAAAGAATGTGAAACAAAGTATGAGTTGTCACAGTTGTTTTCCGCTGGTAAGACTGTGCTTTTGGGAGATTCTGAGCAGAATTTGCACAGGTTGGGGGACGAATTTGGGATTGTGTGTTAAAGAACTAAATTAAACGTGAACATAGGAAAGAGGAAAGTGAAGAGGATATGAAAAACGTTTGGAAATGAAAGATTGGATATCAGATTGGAGGAAGGGAATATGGAGAAAGTGAATGTATTCAGATATCTGGGAGTTGACTTCTCAGCATATGGATCTATGAAAGACGAGATGAATCATAGAACTGATGTAGGGAAAAAAAGTGAGTGGTGTAAGGAGGAGTCTGTGGAGACAAAGAACGTTATCCATGGAAGCAAAGAGGGGAATGTATGAGAGTTTAGTGGTACCAACACTCTTATATAGGTGTGAAACATGAGTGGTGAATGCTGCAACAAGGAGAAGGCTGGAGGCAGTGGAGACGTCCTGTCTGAGGGCAATGTGTAGTGTGAATATTATGCAGAAAATAGGCAGCATGGAGATTAGGAGAGGTTCCAGATTACTAAAAGTATTATCCATAGGGCCGAGGAGGGGTTGTTGGGGTGGTTCGGACGTTTAGAGAGGATGGGAAAAAAATAATCAGAGGAATATTGAGAGAGAATGGAACAAAATAGAATAAACTGGAGGAACATTGAGAGGGAATGGAACAAAATAGAATAAACTGGAGGAACATTTAGAGAGATTGGAACAAAATAGAATGATTTGGAGGGCATGTAAATCTGTAATGGAAGGAAAATGGGTAGGGGTCATCCTATGAATAGCTGGAAGGAGGGTTTGAGTGCAAGGAGCTTTGACTTTCAGCAAGCGTTTGTGAGCGTGTGAATACAAATTGGTTTATATGACTTGACGTGCTGTTGGAGTGTGAGTAAAGTAACATTAATGAAGAGATTCAGGGAAATCGGTTAGCCAGACTTGAGTCCTGGAGGTGGGAAGTACAATGTCTGCACTCGGTAGAACAGCTGGAGATATGTTGCAGTTGTTTTACTGTAGTGCAGAGGCGCCCCTCTAGCATGACACTGATGGAATAAATGGTGATGAAAGTACGAAACTGCCGATGTGTTAATAAAACATTAAAATATATATATATATATATATATATATATATATATATATATATATATATATATATATATATATATATATATATATATATATATATATATATATATATATATATATATATATATATATATATATATATTGCTGGGAATTCGGTAAAGCACTGCGTACCTTGTCATGAGGTTCGTAGGTTCGAGTCTCCGTCGGCCAGAGATCAGTGTTTGTGAATATTTCGCCTGCTGCTTGCGAATTCCTAGCATTGTAAAAATCTCTAGTTGTGTCGATGCATGCAGGGGATGAGATG
>WNWK01003873.1:15000-42500 GCA_009830355.1 Cherax destructor
TCCATGGATGTTGGTGTGGACGAGTCTACAGTTTGTTTGGTCACGGAGTGGCAGCGGTCCTCAGAATACATCACATTTCACATTCTTAGGAAAACCAATTGTTAAATGAAGAATTTCGAACAAAATAATTACTGTATATGCATCATTCTGATTATATTTTCATAAATTTGATAAAGACTTCATAAGCTTTGAGCAAGAGCCTATAAATAAAGGCTTCCTTTCCATATGGTGACATTAATTTATAGAGATTTTACTGAACTTTCAAAATTACTTAAAAACAAATTAGGAAATATTTTGATATATTGAAATACAATAGAAATGACTAGTTTATGTCATATTTGTTATCACGTTTTGCCTATCTGACGTATCTAGTGTCACTGATTTTTTTTTTGTGGTTTACGACAGGTGGGCTGGGTGGAGAACAGTCACGGTGGGAGGCTGCTGCTGCTGCTGCTGCTGCAGACCTGGTCCGCTTACCTGGGGACACCTTGCTGGCTGCTGCCTCTCTGGCCTACCTTCCGCCTCACCAACCACATGTTAGGTCAGTCTTACCTCAATTACCGCCACTCTGCTTATTCCTCTATCTCCCAGTTACATCAACACTGTTGCTGAGTCACCACTCTACCTCCCAGTTACATCAACACTGTTGCTGAATCACCAATCTACCTCCCAGTTACATCAACACTGTTGCTGAGTCACCACTCTACCTCCCAGTTACATCAACACTGCTGCTGAGTCACCACTCTACCTCCCAGTTACATTAACACTGGTGCTGAGTCACCACTCTACCTCCCAGTTACATCAACACTGCTGCTGAGTCACCACTCTACCTCCCAGTTACATCAACACTGCTGCTGAGTCACCACTCTACCTCCCAGTTACATCAACACTGCTGCTGAGTCACCACTCTACCTCCCAGTTACATCAACACTGCTGCTACGTCAGCACTCTACCTCCCAGTTACATCAACACTGCTGCTGAGTCAGCACTCTACCTCCCAGTTACATCAGCACTGCTGCTGAGTCACCACTCTACCTCCCAGTTACATCAACACTGCTGCTGAGTCACCACTCTACCTCCCAGTTACATCAACACTGCTGCTAAGTCAGCACTCTACCTCCAGTTACATCAACACTGCTGCTGAGTCACCACTCTACCTCCCAGTTACATCAACACTGCTGCTGAGTCACCACTCTACCTCCCAGTTACATCAACACTGCTGCTGAGTCACCACTCTACCTCCCAGTTACATCAACACTGCTGCTACGTCAGCACTCTACCTCCCAGTTACATCAACACTGCTGCTGAGTCACCACTCTACCTCCCAGTTACATCAACACTGGTGCTGAGTCACCACTCTACCTCCCAGTTACATCAACACTGCTGCTGAGTCACCACTCTACCTCCCAGTTACATCAACACTGCTGCTACGTCAGCACTCTACCTCCCAGTTACATCAACACTGCTGCTGAGTCAGCACTCTACCTCCCAGTTACATCAACACTGCTGCTGAGTCACCACTCTACCTCCCAGTTACATCAACACTGCTGCTGAGTCACCACTCTACCTCCCAGTTACATCAACACTGCTGCTAAGTCAGCACTCTACCTCCCAGTTACATCAACACTGCTGCTGAGTCACCACTCTACCTCCCAGTTACATCAACACTGCTGCTGAGTCACCACTCTACCTCCCAGTTACATCAACACTGCTGCTAAGTCAGCACTCTACCTCCCAGTTACATCAACACTGCTGCTGAGTCAGCACTCTACCTCCCAGTTACATCAACAATGCTGCTGAGTCACCACTCTACCTCCCAGTTACATGAACACTGCTGCTGAGTCACCACTCTACCTCCCAGTTACATCAACACAATTCATGAGTCAGCCAAAAACTGAAACACTCTTATCTCTAAATACATCATTACTGTCCTTTACCACAAGCACTCGTTTACAGTACATATTCAGCAGCAAGATTGCAAAAAAAATTGAGCTTTACTTTACCTATTTAATACATTTGCAACATCTACCACATTGCTCCCCTATCTACTCTATCATATGCCTTTTTTAAATCCATAAATGCCACAAATACCTCTTTACCTTTATCAAAATACTGTTCCTTTATGTTTCACTGTAAACACTTGGTCTAATCACCCTTACCCTTCCTAAACCTCCTTGTTCATCTGCAATCCTGCTCTCCGTCTTATTTTTAATCCTTTCAATAATAACTATACCATACACTTTACCAATTATACTAAACTGGCTTATTCTCCTATAATTGTTCCACTCTCTTTTGTTCCCTTTGCCTTTAAACACGGGAACTATGCATCCCACTTCCCTCTTCCATGCTTTTAACAATTCTATCTTTATCCCATCATTCCCAGCTGCTTTACTCTTCTTTCATTATTCCCACTGCCTCACGCACCCCCACACTCGCAACTGCCTCATGCACCCCCCACACTCGCAACTGCCTCATGCACCCCCACACTCGCAACTGCCTCACGCACCTCCCCCACACTCGCAACTGCCTCACGCACCTCCCCCACACTCGCAACTGCCTCACGCACCTCCCCCACACTCACAACTGCCTCACGCACCTCTCCCACACTCACAACTGCATCACGCACCTCCCCTACACTCACAACTGCATCACGCACCTCCCCTACACTCACAACTAGCTCTTCCTTACTCGTTCCCAATACATGATATCGCATCTTCTCTATCTTCACTTAACAGTTCCTCAAAATATTCCCTCAATCTTCCCGATACTTCTAACTCTTCATCTAATAACTCTTCTCTCCTATTTTTAACTATAAAATATATTCGGTCTCTAGGCTTTCTTATTTTATTAATCTCACTCCAAAACTTTTTCTTATTCACAGAAAAATTTGTTGATAACATCTCACCCACTCTCTCATTTGCTTTCCTTTTACATTCCTTCACTACTCCTTTAACCTCTCTTTTTCTCTCTATTTGTTCCTCCCTTCTTGCTTTGTAGAAACCACTCATGTACTAACCTTTTCTCTCTTGCTATTCTGCCTCTTACTTATATTCTACCCAAGCTTGGGTAGAATATAAGCTGTGTTTGGCAGGTCCTTGACCACCTACCTACATCAGCGTAGAGGGTCGGGTGTTGTAAGTTGTCCGTGAGGTGTAATCTCGTTCTCAAATGCTTTGTGGTGATATTTTATTTTTAAAGTTCCTTGATAATGTGAGAATTCACGAAAGCACTTGGAAGTTAACAGTATATATAGATATAGACAGATAAAAGTAGATAGTTCTTCTCAGCAGACAGCCTTGGCGTGGATTCCCAAGTCTTCTGCTGTCTCTCTTTCTCGTGTACTTCCGTTCACTCAGGATTCTTCAACAATCTTCCATCTGATTAAGGTTGACCAAGAATATGTCCCAATATAAATAGCTGTTCTATGAGCGATGATGAATGTGTTTCTTTAGTTTTGAGTCACCCTGCCTCTGTAAAACACTATCGGTGTGATAAAAGCAAGACATATTTTTACTTTGGTCATATCCTACCAGGGCAGGGTGAACTTTCATTACCCTCCAGAACAAGAATGCAATCACTCATTCAAAAGCTGTCACGTTAGAAGTGTGGAGACATCACTCTTCATAATGACTCTCCGAACTCTAACGTCTCCACGCATCATCATGAGCGCAAGCTTTGTACCTCTGATCTTCAGAACTTTAGTTCGTCTAGTCAGTTTTCCAGTATCTAACAGCATATTAAATCCTAAAACTTCTTGTCTTGTATCTGACTTAACATGCACATGCGTGCTGGATGATCAAGCCTCTAGCACTCTAAACCTTCTCCACTTCCTCCAATTATTCTGGGAACTTCCCAAACAACCTCCCTTTTATCCCAAAATTTTGCACCCTCATTATCATCCTAATTAATTCCAGCCTTGCTAAATGACCAAACCACCTCAAGAATTTCTCTTCAGGTCTCTGAATTAAACTCTGGTAACTCCATACCTTTTTGTATTCTCTGCATATTCACTCCACACATCACTCTCAAATATGGCATCTTCCCTGCATCCTTGTGGGTTTAGTGCTTAGTTTCGATTGGGATAATAATAATAATAATAAATCCTCTCTTCAACATTTAAAAACATTGTTTCACTCGCTTATAACAGTGTCAGTATCACTATACTCTGGTACATTTCCAGAAACATCTTCCTTTTCACAGGCGCCTTAACACACTGCTCAACTCATCTATGGTTCACCTCGTCTTTCACAGACCCTCTGAATTATGAATGTAAATATAATACTGATAATACTATTCTTGAGCATAAGATATACTCCTATAGTATTGATGGGAACACTGATAGTGTGTGATTGTTGCCTCACTCACTGCCCGACAAGTGCTGGAGGGCTCTTGATTCAGGCAATTTGAACTGTCTTCCACTTCCATGGATCAAATCTGATTGCCTCAGATGCTGCATGAAACAAATGGGTTTAGGTCTTCCCCATATTTATCATCTTCCTCAACTACTTGTAAATGTATTCACCTAGTTTCGATGCGGAGGTTGAGTCATAGATCCTGCCTCTGATCTTACCTACTCTTGAAGCTGTGTATACTGTTTGACACTACAATGTTTTTGTTCCCTTCAATATTTCAAGGTAGTATGTAGGTAGACAGCAACCACTCAGAGGGGTACAACCCTCCTGCCAAGTGAGTGTAAAACGGAAACCTGTAATTATTTAACATGATGGTAGAATTGCTGGTGTCCTTTTTCTGTCTCATAAACACGCTGGGTAACAGGTATATCTTGCTACTTCTGCTTACACTTAGGTCATAATATACAGGCATGCACACGCATATATATTGACATACTGAATGTTTTTTTCTTCTTTTTCCTTAATAGTTCTTGTTCTCCTTTATTTCCCCTTATCTCCATGGGCAAGTGGAAAAGAATATTTCCTCCGTAAGCCATGTGTGTCGTAGGAGCCTACTAAAATGCCGAGAGCAATGGGCTAGTAACCCCTTCTCCTGAATAAACTACTAAAACGAAAAGAAGAAAAACTTTACAAAGGTGGGATGTTTAAATGTTCGTGGATGTAGTGCAGATGATAAGAAAGAGTTGATTCCCAATGTTATGAATGGAAAGAAGTTGGATGTCCTGGCTCTAAGCGAAACAAAGCTGAAGGGGGTAGGGGAATTTCAGTGGGAAAAAGTCAGGGGTATCTGAGAGACTTAGCGCTAAGGAAGGGGTAGCAATAATGCTGAAGAATCAGTTATGGAAGGAGAAGAGGGAATATATAATTTTTAAATTCAAGGATTATGTGGATTAAAATAAGGCTCGGATGCGAAAAGTAGGTCATAATAAGTGTGTATGAAATTTGAGAAGAGAGGAGTACAGAGGAGAGAGATTGGAACTTTGGAATGATGTGAGAGAGTAATTGTGGTAGGGACCTAAATGATAAAGTAGGAGAACCGTTTAGAGAGGGAGTGGTAGGTAAGTTTGGGGTGCCAGGTGTAAATGATAATGGAGAACCTTTGATTGAACTTTGTATAGGAAGAGGTTTGGTTAAATGTAACACATATTTTATGAAAAAAAAAAGATAAGTATACATGATATGATAAAGGGCGTAAAGACAGTAGTTTGTTGGCCCCCGTATTGGTAGATAAAAGACTGTTGGGTAGACTTCAGGATGAACATGTTTATAGAGGGGCCACAGATAAATCAGATCACTTTTTAGTTGTAGCTACAATGAGAATATAAGGTAGATGAGATACAAGGAGTTTGGAAGCAGTAGATAAGAGAGAGGTTTATAAACTAAAGGAGGAGGCAGTTAGGGTAAGATATAAACAACTATTGGAGGATAGATGGGCTAGTGAGAGTATAGGCAATGGGGTCGATGTAGTGTTAGAGTGTTCAGCAGAAGTTTGTGGTTACAGGAAAGTGGGTGCGGGAGGGAAGAAGAACTATTGGTCAAATGATGAGGTAAAGAGAGCAGTAAGATAGAAAAAGTTTTTACAAAATAGAAGTGATGCAAGGAGGGTGGAATATAAGGAGAGAAAAAGAGAGGTTAAGAGAGTGGTGAAGCAATGTAAAAAGAGAGCAAATGAGAGAGTTTGTGAAATGTTATCAACAAATTTTGTTGAAAATAAGAAAAAGTTTTGGAGTGAGATTAATAAGTTGAGGAAGCCTAGGGAACAAATGGATTTGACAGTTAAAAGTAGGAGAGGAGAGTTATTAAATGGAGAGTTAGAGGTATCGGAAAGATGGAGGGAATATTTTGAGGAGTTGTTAAATGTTGATGAAGACAGGGAAGCTGTGGTTTCGTGTATTGGGCAAGGAGGAATAACATCTTGTAGGAGTGTGGAAGAGCCAGTTGTAAGAGGGGGATGTGCGTATTCCTGGAGAGGGTTTCGGGGGTCAAAGCCCCAGCGGCTCGGTCTGAGATAGTGGGTAGAATGTAAGGGGGTAAAGCAGCTGGGATTGATGGGACAAAGACAGAAATGTTAAAAACAGATGGGGGTGATATAGTTTTGGAATGGTTAGTTCTTATATTTAATATATGTATTGAAGAGGGTAAGGTTCCTAGGGATTGGCAGAAAGTACGCATAGTTCCTTTGTATAAAGGCAAAGGGGGCAAAGGAGAGTGTAAAAATTATAGGGGAATAAGCCTGTTGAATATACCTGGTAAAGTCTATGGTAGAGTTTTTATTTAAAGAATTAAAAGTAAGACAAAGAGTAGGATAGCAGATAAACAACGTAGCTTTACGAAGGGTAGGGGGTGTGTAGACCAAGAATTTACAGTGAAGCATATAGGTGAACAGTATTTAGATAAGGGTAAAGAGTTTTTTATGGCGTTTATGGATTTGGAAAAGGCGAATGATAGGGTGGATAGGGGGCCAATGTGGCAAATGTATGGAATAGAAGGTAGGGTATTGAAAGCAGTGAAGAGTTTTTACTAGGATAGTGAGGCTCATGTTGGAATATGTAGGAGAGAGGGAGATTATTTCCAAACAGGCCTTAGACAGGGGTGTGTGATATCACCATGGTTGTTCAATATATTTACTGATGAGGTTGTAAGAAAAGTGAGGCGAGGGGTTAAAAGATAAAGAATTTAACACAAAGTAGAAGTTGTCACAGTTGCTCATTGCTGATGACACTGTGCTTTTGAAAGCTTCTGAAGACAAGTTGCAGAGGTTGGTGGACGAGTTTGGTAGGGTATGTAAATGAAGGAAACTAAAAGAGAATATTGGAAGGAAAGAGTAAGGTGATGAGGATAAAAAAATAATTTAGGTAACGAAAGATGGTATATCAGATTGGAGGGAGGGAGTATGGAGGAGGTGACATTTGGGAGAGGACGTGTCAGCAGATGGGTCTATGAAAAATGAGATGAATCATAGAATTGACGAGGGAAAAAAGGTGAGTGGTGCACTGAGGAGTGTTTGGAGACAAAGAATATTTCCCATGGAAGCATGGGTGTGAAGCATGGGTGGTGAATGTTGCAACAAGGAGAAGGCTGGAGGCAGTGGAGATGTCGTGTCTGAGGGCGATGTGTGGTGTGAATATAATGCAGAGAATCCGTAGTTTGGAAATAAGGAGGTGTGGGGGTTACTAAAACTATTATTCAGAGGGCTGAGGAGGGATTGTTGAGATGGTTTGGACATATATAGAGGATGGAACAAAATAGAATGACTTCGAGAGTGTATATATCTGTAGTGGAGGGAAGGCGGTGTAGGGGTTGGCCTAGAAAAGGCTGGAGGGACGGGGTAAAGGAGGTTTTGTGTGCGAGGGGCTTGGACTTCCAGCAAGAGTGCGTGAGCGTGTTAGATAGGAGTGAATGGAGACAAATGCTGTTGGAGTGTAGGCAAGGTAACATTTATGAAGGATTTCAGGAAAACCGGCAGGCCGGACTTGATTCCTGGAGATGGAAAGTACAGTGCCGGCACTCTGAAGGAGGGGTGTTAATGCTGCAGTTTTGTAGCTGTAGTGTAAGCACGCCTCTGGCGAGACAGTGATGGAGTGAATGATGATGAAAGTTTTTCTTTGTCGGGCCACCCTGCCTTGGTGAGAAACGGACTATGTGTTAATAAAAAAAAATATTTCATAATTTCATTTACTGTCTTCTCCTTAATTTCTCTTTCCCACCACAACTCATGCAGGAATTTCCTCATGCCTGTGTAGTTCCCTATTTTGTAGTTTGGTTTCTCCTGCTTTCTCATGCTGCTGTTAACTCTATAATGAATTCGAAGCTCTGGACCACGTGATTACAAGCTCCGTGGGGCCTTTGTTATGTGATATCCCCAATGTCTGAACTTCTCAGGGTTAATGCATGAGGTTTTCCAACAGTACCACGTCCATCATCTTAGCCCTTCACATTTCTGATCCCCCTTGTGACTCCAGGTTTTCCCACTCAATCTTCTTGTGACTGAAATCACCCACAACTAGTAACTCTACCGTATCTACATTGACCTTTCTGGCCACCTTAGCGAGTGTATCCACCATCGCTCTTTAGCCCTCATCGTACTCATGTCTTGGCCTTCTGCTATTCTGTGGTTATTTGTACATCACTACAATAATTATCTTTGGGCCCCCAGTCCGAAGTGTTCCTCCTTGCTTCTCTTCTGTCTAATCCTGTAACTCCTCAAAGCTCCACTGTTTTTTATAAGCAGCTCAACTCTGTTACCTCTATCTTTCCTTTGGAAAGATCGTGTTTATCATTCCCATGAGCCTTGTTTATGTAAGTGCTATGATATCTAAGAATGCCTCCATGACATTTTCATGAATTTCGTGCCACTCCTCACAATTGTTATTCCATTCCTTTGTGTTCCATACCTTCAGCTTTTTTTCAAATACGGTATTCAGGGAGATTGTGGGAGATGGGGTAGTAGGAGACCTGACAGGATACTATGAGAGGCTGCCGTGGAGGTGGGGTTTGTGCTGGTGGTGGGTTTTGTGAGTGTGGAGTGTGGGTTGTTTTGGGTTCATTTGCTTGGTCGTGGTGGGGCATTAGGGTTGACGTTATTCTGTGGGTGGTTCTACTCGTGGTTTTGTTTGCTGGTTCTAGCCTTATCTCTCTTTTCTGCCTCTCGTGCCTTTGTATTCTCTCAGTTCCTATCGTTCTGTTCTGTTCTGGCAAGACAGTGATTGAGTGAATGATGATGAAAGTTATTTTTTTCGGGCCACTTTGCCTTGGTGGGAAACGACCGATGTGTTAATAAAAAAATTCCTTATAGCATGGGGTGGGATCTTGACGCTGGTGAAGGGTTCGTGATTCAAGAAATTGGAGTTAGTCTCGCCTACCTGAGATCAGACCTGATTATAACCCATTCCACAAGTGTTATAGGACCCCAGTAGGCTTATCATTCCATAATAAATGTAATAATAATAATAATAATAATAATAATAATAATAATAATAACATCTGCAGAGACCATTTAGTAGAAGACTGGTGCTTAGCGGTGAAGGCCTCGGAGTTGGAGGTGACTGACTCCTTCAGCCTGGTGGAGGCACTTGCCCCAGCCTTGCAGATCCGTGCCTGGGGCCTAGAGGGTCTGCCCACTGATTCCTTCTCACTCCAGAATGCGACCATCATCAAACACTCTGTCAAGTACGTCACTTTTTTTGATGAATAAAACACGTGTACAACACTTAGCTACTTTTATTGATATAACTTTTCGCCTGCAAAACTGACTTCTTCAGCCAAACACGAATATAACTCTTGAGACAGTACATAAAGTAGTTTTGAATCACTCTGTCATCCTTGGCTGGAGGTATTCAGTCTGTCATCCTTGGCTGGAGGTATTCAGTCTGTCATCCTTGCCTGGAGGTATTCAGTCTGTCATCCTTGGCTGGAGGTATTCAGTCTGTCATCCTTGGCTGGAGGTATTCAGTCACCATAGCCAAGTGTTATACGCGTCTTATTCATCATCTTGTACGAATTGTTTGCCATAAAACAATATTTATATTTTACTTAATTCAGGGATAAACGTGCTTGTTTTAGATGTTTTACACGAAATTTAATTAACTAGTAGGGAGAGACATTGTGACCCGTAATGACGATTGTGTTGGACATTAACAATATTGTTCTGCTATGATTCTAACAGTAACTAGCAATTCTCTAACCAATGGTCTTTGTACATTGTTTCCAAATAAAAGAGCCCACAGATCTTGTCTTGTAAAGTCCATTATATAAAGGATTTACCGTCTGTCGCGTCTTCAGAAAAAATCATGCTATTATTATACAGATTTTAATATTTTATCTAATATTTTATTGCTTATGCTATTTTTGTAAATAGCAAAGGCGAAAATATGTTTTATAGCATTATTTTTCTCATATATTTAGCTACATTTTTAGTTAGGATGTACCACATAAATTACACTTTCTGTGCTGATACATAGTTTCGAGAGTTTTGATTGGCTGCCCACACAGCTAAACTGTTGTTCACTTGTTTGTCTTCTAGGACACGGCAAGAGTATCTGATCTCTCACTTGCAGTTGCTGCAAGTGCAACTGCAAGCTGGGTATGCACTCTGTCTTTGAGACCGCTCTTGTCATGTAGACTCTTTCTGGTAGAATACACATCTGTTGGTGAACCACAACATACATCTGTTGGTGAACCACAACATGCATCTGTT
Organism: Cherax destructor; assembly: GCA_009830355.1. NCBI lineage: Eukaryota > Metazoa > Arthropoda > Malacostraca > Decapoda > Parastacidae > Cherax > Cherax destructor. The sequence continues at coordinate 25,609 of WNWK01003873.1, forward strand.
GGTGAACCACAACATACATCTGTTGGTGAACCACAACATACATCTGTTGGTGAACCACAACATACATCTGTTGGTGAACCACAACATACATATGTTGGTGAACCACAACATACATCTCATAATCTGCAACTCTGTTCACAGAGTCTTAATTAGAATTAATGACTTTTTTATATTTTCTATGGATTTGTCTCGAGTCTTAGTTCTGCCTTGTTCTGACCAGCATCGACTCAGTCGTAGTCTGTGTTTGCAAGTTTCTGAACTTATATTAAGTAATTTTGGAGTTTTTTTTATTTTGTACGGAGGACAAGTCGACTCTCCCCACTTATGGTCATTTTTGTGTCTCTTCCTTTGCTGATGCTGTGCTGCTCTCGTCTGCTATGAACATCTTGCTGTTTGGCTACTGGTCTCTACTCTGTTTATTGCCTCTGTTATTCTTTTCAGGGATTTGTATTTCGTCATTCACGTTTTATGTAGTCTTGACAAGCACTCAACATACACATACATTACATTTTCTAGTACAGTGCAGCATAGTAACATACCAGATTATATCGTTTAGCATTTCAAGTGTAGTATTGTACAGCGTTCTAAGTAAATTACTAAAAGTTCAGTTTAAATAAAATGTGCAGAAATATTTAATATTGCTAAGGTACTGAAGCTATGTACCTCGGGGTGTGTAGGAGCCCAATTCCACTATCGTTAATATGTAAATATTGTCAACTATAATTTTTTTATATTTTATTGAAACATGGTACAATGCACATAGCAAAATAATACATATCCAAGAACATCAAATTATCCAATAGGACACACACGTACTACAACCTCCCACACTATTTGATCATAAATATCAGAACATAAGAAGCACACACATTAGATAATATTAAACACAAAATATATATAAAACATTTTCTACCGCGATAAGACTATCGCACGTTCACACGTTCACAAACAACACAATGACAAACATTGACAAAACGCCACAAATCACCGGCGTTCATGTATAAAGAAATGCAATGTTCAACATACACAACCTATCAATACACACCCAAGAACATTAACCACTAAAACATATATAAACAATCGTTTTCCACATCATGTGGATTGCAATGTAACATTAGACACACCTTTATTCAAATGCCGTAAAACATATCTAACGATTAACACGTCCCCTGACACACACCTGATCCCCTACCCCCCCCCCGGTGCATGCCAAAGTATAAGAACCCCCCCCCCCCTGACCCTTCTCCAGATCTTTCAGATGGTAACCCCATCATGTAACTGAACAGAGCCTCACACACTGTAAATACACACCCACACACGACAGTTGACACCCCTATTACACACATTATCCTTGAATTGTACCACCTCTGTTCTCACCTCTATCCGCCTCACACTCACCCCCCTTGTAAACAGAAAACCAGCCCGTCTCTACCCCTTACCTTTTCGCTCCCTTTAACCCCCACACTGTGAGGTTCCGATAATCCTCCTGGAGATCCACCTCCCATTTCTCCCCCATAATCTCTTTAGTTCGGCATTTAGTCCTATAAAACCCCGCTATCATCATCTTAATGCGCTCAGCAGTCCCCACCTGACGCATCGCCCATGAATAATAAATGAAATCAGTGACCAAATACACTACCGCCCTTTGGATCCGCTTATCCATACCACTCACATCCAAACTTAAAGCCCTCAGCACCGAAATGACCCCCCCACCCAGCAATCCCAACACATGACTAAACCACTCCCGCATCGCCCCCAACCTATCGCAAAAATACACTACATGATAAGCAGTCGTTTCCTCCCCACACAACGCACAACCACTCCCCTCCACTAATCCCCTAGTATGCAACAACGCCCAAGATGGAAGTATGCCATGCAGAAACTTATAAACTACCTCCCGCACCCTCGGTTCAATCCTAGCTTCCCTCAACAATCACCACACTACACCCCAAGCATACATAGGGTATACACTCTCTACCACCGCCACCACCCTTCCCATTCCCACCCCATCCAACACCCCAAGCCTCACCTGCCCCGGGTCCTGAACCACTAACATAAATCGAATCATCCCCTCACAGTCCTTTAACTCCTTACCCTTCCACCATCGACCTATATCCTCATGAATCCTCCGCAGCCAGCCCTCTCCCCTCATATAACACCTCTTCACATACACACTTTTTAACCTTCGATGCAACGAAATAAGCCCCAGCCCCCCCCTCCCCCCTGGCGATTGGGAGCGAGACCACCCCCCTACTTAACCACTCACAGCCTGAACCCCATATAAATCGCATTATTTTTCCTAGGAACCTACGCACATCACAACCCACCAGTGGATATACTGATCCCACATGCTACAATTTACTATAGATCAATACATTTACCACTATCGCCCTCTGATGTAAAGTTAAATTCGCCGCTCTCATACTCGACAATCGACCTAACACCCCATCCATCACCCTCTTCGAATTCACCACCCTCGCCTCCTCACACACCCGCATGTATACCACACCGCAAATTTTCAACCTATCCACAAGTTTCCCCACTGCCACAACTCTAATCACCACCCTCCTCCCCACCTCCATGTACAACGATTTCTCTTCATTTATTTTCATACCTGTTGCTTACCCTCCCCACTGCCCCTAAATCCCGCCTATCCCTAACTAAAACCGTGGTATCATCCACATATCCCACAATACCCACTCCCCTTACCCTATCGACTGTCACATTTCCCTCAAGACATCTCCTTATCTCCCTATAGAGGGGATCCTGAACATAGGCAAACAACAACTGCGATATAGGACACCCCTGTCTCAATCCCCTTGCCATTTCAATATGTCTCCCTAAAAAAACAATCACCTGCACACGCACACGCGCTCCCTCATATAACGACTGTGCCCATCCAACCACTTCAGCCCAGAACCCCTGCCATCTCATGAATCTCCACAGTACCTCACGGTGAACACTATCATATGCGGCCCTCCAATCTAATGCTAAAACCCCAGCCTCCTCTTCCACCCGATTCCAGTCAATGAAATCCCTGATACGCCCGTGTCCCTCATACATTGATCTGCCCGGAATCCCATACTGTCCCTCATCTATCACCCTGCCAACCACACTCTTCAGACGGTTCCCCAATATTTTCGCGTAGATCTTATAATCACAGCACATTAGGGTAAGCACTCTATAATCGGTAATGTACACACACACGGTGTTTGCTTCGGCACCAGCACCGCTACACCTGTCCGCTGTATGTCCCCTAATACCCTTCTATGCTTCATTTCATTAAACAAAACTACCAAAAACCCCTTCAACACTCCCCAATTTTCCACATAAAACTCACAAGGTAAACCATCTAAACCTGGGGACTTGCCTATGCACATGCCCATAACAGCCCTCCATACTTCCTCCTCTGTTATCATCCCTCCCAACTCTCCCCTATCATCATCGTCCAACTCACACCGCACCCCCCCCCCATCACATGTAACGCCTCCTCGTCAATATTCCCCCCTCCCATCGACTCACCAAAAAATGCATCTATATATCCATTCATTCCCTCTGTCATCCGCAACATCTGACCCTCCCTATAACCGCCCAGGTCCTTCCCCACCACAACATTCATTGTGCTCATAGCCTCTCTCTTACGTCGCTGCTCACGCAAAACACAGGCAGACGGCCTATCTCCCCACATCACCCTCTCCAATCCCCCAGCCACCCTCGCTCCATCAAAATGCATATTTTGGATGTCCCTGATCTGCTCCTTCAAACCCTCAATTATTTGTACTGGATAGGTCTCCCTAACCCCTACATGACAATCCCTTAATTGCCCTTCCAAATACCTCTGCAACCCATACAATAACCTGCCTTTCTCCCTCCCACACCCAACATAAAACTCCCTAATGCGTACCTTAGCCACTGTATCCCACCAAGAAATCACATCTCGCCCGCTTCCCCCATCCCCCCACAAAGTTTCCCACAACTCTGCAAAACAATTTAAGCAAACCCACATTCAACTTCCAATATCCCCCATATCTCCTAGGCAATCCATCCCATGCCAAATTCACTAATACCCCACGATGATCCGAGAATGCCATGTCCACAGTTTCAAATCTCTGCACCTCAACCGCTCGATTCGCATATATTCTATCCAATCTCGCAGCATATCCTTTCCTCACAAAAGTATATTCACCTCCACCCCCCCTTTACATCTCGCAACCCCACTCAATAGAGCAGGTCCCCCAATGATCCTACCAAATGCCCCGCTCCCCGTGGCTCCACATCCCACTGACTAGTCACACAATTCCAGTCCCCACCTACAATCGACACTACCGGCATCGACCGCAGGTGATACACTAGCTCATCCCTCACAAACCTACTTTTAACTCCCACATCACCCTCTGCTGGCCCATATACACTCATAAAACCTACATGTTCCCTACCCCATAAGCCCTCAACTCGAACAATCCTACCATCCCCGCTCACTTCCCAATGGCTCACAACAAACGGGCTGGTTTCCCGAATCAAAACAGCTGCTCCTCCTTTCAACCTACATGTATACCCAACATACACGACATACCCTGCTATGACCAACTCACCACCCATCTTATAATTGTGCTCCTGCACACAAGCCACATCCACCTGATAGCGTCCCAAAAACCCCCCTAACCAATCTCTCTTCCGCACATTACACAAACCATTAACATTGACCGTTAGACACCGGAATAAGACAAAGGTGGCTTTCCCTTGGATACTCTGCCCCCTTTATGACACATTTTTGAATCCTCACTTGGAATTCCCCCAGCATTCCTCACAGGCCTTTGTCCTTTAGGCCCCCCACCACCCTCATGTACCACAGCTGCCCACAGCTTTTTGCCAGGCTTTTGCGCTGGTGTTAGCACATCCTCTGGATCCGACATTACAGCTGCTCGTTTCCTCGACCCTAGGTCCACCTGCATGTCAGCCACATGCCCCTCCTCCGCATGAACATCCACTTCCACAACTCCTGTCTGTATGAACTCTCCGCCCATTGCCCCATAACTCGCCTGAACGCACTCCACAGCTGCAGTCTCTTGACTCAAACCCAAGGCCCTGTCCACGCCCTCCTCCGTCATACTGATGATGTCCTCCACCAAAGATCGTGTGGATTCTCCGCCGTCGCCTTCCACCCCCTCAGCAACGTCGTCACCGCCCACAGCGGATCTCCCACTCATAGGCGAATTGTCAGGAAGGGTAGCACAGGCCGACACTTGCAAGTCGTCCTGCCCTCCCACCCCTCCCCGCTCGGCGCTCCTATTCGCCTCCTCAGGACTACAGTCATCCTGTTGCGTAGTCCACTGCTGCCTGCTATGCTGGTAAGGAGCACCTCTGGCCTCCTGCCTCCTGTCACACAGGGCCGCCATGTGTCCATATCCCCCACATAGACGACACGTCCGTTGTTGGCCCGCATATGTCACAAAAACTTGCGTGCGAAATTCCTCTAATATTACATAAGACGGGATGGGGTACTTAAGAGACATCTTCAAAACATAAGACCCATCCGGCAGCCCCTCATATGGGCCCCCGGCCCAAGTTCCTTGCGTTGCCGCATGAATGGTCCCATATTTATCAAACACTGATGTCCATTGAATCCACCTCAAAAGGCACATTGCGAACCTTTATCCACGTGTATCTTCTGGAGACATCACGAAGTTGCACAGTAACACCTGGGTTTATGTACATGCTGCGTTCCTGGTACTTTTCCACGATTGTCTCGTAAACACTGGTAGCACCAAACTTCACAAAAATTATCTTAAGTCCATTCATGGCCACCCCAGACAACATGTTTGTTATACCATAAGTTCTCCGTAATATGTCAGGCAGAAGCACGGCCATATTCTCTGCAGTCACTGCCCCATGGATCAAGTCCACACAAACCGTGTTGACCCTCTTCCTTCCACCCAGCGCCATTTGCAAATCCAAGCTTTTGCCAAACGCCACCAGGGGAGACAGCACACGTCCGCTCACCAGCAAGGCTGAGCAACGAATATTGTCAACTATAATTAGTTGGTAATTATTTATACCTTTTGTAAGGTTATGGCGGAGCTGTGATAAAGTATTTTTTTTATATAGTGGACATAGAGACTAGTTATTACTCTACTTTTATGAGCCAAAATGTGAGCCTAGTCACGACACGTCTGAGATCAAAATTCTCATTCATGAGAGATATATAGCGATAACAGAGAGAGAAGCAAAAGATCTTGATAACTGTTAATAATAATCCAACTGTGTACTTATGAAGAGACGTACTTGCAAATTCACATCTGAGAGTTGCATGACAGTGAAGCGTCATGTAGGTTTACTAGTAATATTTAGTGAGAAAGATATAGATTTTAGAAGTAGTGTTTTTTGAACAGATGGCGAACAAATGAAACACAACAAGTGACCTAAAATGAAGGAAACTGTCTCTGACCATATGCAGTGTTGCCACACTGTTAGTTGAGGGGCGAGCCTACTCACACTCCGCCACACCACACTGTTAGTTGAGGGGCGAGCCTACTCACACTCCGCCACACCACACTGTTAGTTGAGGGGCGAGCCTACTCACACTCCGCCACACCACACTGTTAGTTGAGGGACGAGCCTACTCACACTCCGCCACACCACACTGTTAGTTGAGGGGCGAGACTACTCACACTCCGCCACACCACACTGTTAGTTGAGGGGCGAGACTACTCACATTCCGCCACACCACACTGTTAGTTGAGGGGTGAGCCTGCTCACACTCCGCCACACCACACTGTTAGTTGAGGGGCGAGCCTACTCACACTCCGCCACACCACACTGTTAGTTGAGGGGCGAGCCTACTCACACTCCGCCACAACACACTGTTAGTTGAGGGGCGAGACTACTCACATTCCGCCACACCACACTGTTAGTTGAGGGGTGAGCCTGCTCACACTCCGCCACACCACACTGTTAGTTGAGGGGCGAGCCTGCTCACACTCTGCCACACCACACTGTCAGTTGAGGGGCGAGCCTGCTCACACTCCGCCACACCACACTGTTAGTTGAGGGGTGAGCCTGCTCACACTCCGCCACACCACACTGTTAGTTGAGGGGCGAGCCTACTCACACTCCGCCACATGCTCCTCTCATACCTTTCCCAGATTTTCCTGGTTTCTTTATAACAAATGATAAGGTGATGGCTAACAAATAATTACCAGGCCATGCTCTACAAGCCAAGTATAATGATTCCCCGTAGGAGTCAAAAACTTTATTGATGCAAATCAAGGTTTATTGTTCTAGTCCTGTACCTACTACAACTATGCTTCATAGGGGTATAGAAATGTGTTTAAAAAATTCACTTTCACTAAATTACTTGATATTTATTTAAGTAACCTTGATACAAAAAAAATTGCTGATATAAAACAGATTATACTTCAATGCCCTTGTTTGTTTGGCGATGTTCCTATATGCTGTACTCCTCCTAAAGGCTTTATAGTCCTCATGTACATTATGTGCATGTACAGGGTGCATCCCATACAAAGCAATCTCCTTATAGGATCACTGCTCCCACGCATTGATAACGTTATTGATGTGTTGGGAGGTTTGTACGTTAGCTGATTAGATTTGAGGCTAACGTACTCTTCAACTATCTCGTCACATTGTTGCATGTTCGACACAGCCTTTTCGTTGCAGCGCCTGATAGATGAGTTGACCTAGATTATGAAAGTAGTTGAAACACCTAGATGACTGAGAGGTTTATAGTGATGACTGGGAACAGCACCTGTGGCACCTCACAGCATTGTTTGAGAAATAGACACACTACAACAGTAAGCTTGGCTAAATGTGTTTTGAACAAGCTAACACATTTTTATTTTTCCATAGATAAAGTTGAGGTTCATGGCATTCCTCAGCTTCCAGTGCCTAAAGATAAAAGGCAGCTCAGACATTTCTTGATGGGCTGGTTATTAACTCCAGTTTAGTCCCAACTTTTCTCAGCTGCTTCTCTTACAGAATTTATTTCTAGAAAGGTTAAATTTCGTTGGGCTCCTGATTGTGATGCATTGTTTGCTCAGTTGAAGCACTCGCTTTCCTTATGAATCAAAACCTTAGCAAACCTTTCTAGAGTGATTATGTCTCTGCAGAAGTCATCAGCTACTGACACACTCAATCTTAAATGTTGCTTTACCTCTAAAATGAAACGTCATCAGAAAAGCTGTGCCACGACAGTTAACCCTTTGGGGGTCGGTGCCGTACTAGTACGTTTTACGAGCAGGGGTTGGTGCCGTACTAGTACGCCCAAATTCTAGCAGCCTCAATTTAAGCAGAAAACGTCTGGTAGGCATACATATGAAAGAATGGGTCTGTGTGGTCAGTGTGCGCAGTATAAAAAAAATCCTGCAGTACACACTGCATAATGAGAGAAAAAAAACTCTGACCGTTTTTTTCGATTAAAACAGCGACTTTGCAGTCGATTTTCGTATGGTATATATTGATGTATTCTCGTTTTCCTGGTCTCATTTGATAGAATGGAAGATATATTACAGAAATCGAGATGATTTTGATTGGTATGACAATGACAAATACCTTGAAATTGAGCTCAAAGTAGCGAAGATGTTCGATTTTTGACGATGTTCAAGAGTAAACAAATCACACCATGCCTCCAATACACATCAACTGGCGAGTCTTATATTCATGCACAAGTGCTCTGATATTATTTATACCATTTTTACAATGATGCAGTTGTATACATAACAATAAATCTTCTATTTTTGTGAGAATAAAAATTCAAAATGAAAAGCAAAAGTAATGGAACAGGGGCCTGGAGACGTGACTAATGAACAGAGAACATGTTATTTTAGTGCCAGGAATGTCTGCCTTGTTTATTCTGGACCCTATTTTGAAATTGGCATCGTTTGAAATTTGTGTGAAATTGGAAAATTGTCATTTTCTGACCACTATTTTGGGTAGATGAAATTGGTAAATAGGCAGTTTCTTGTACTCAATCGATAGAAGAAATGGAGTTCTATCGAAATAGCTATAGTTTTAGGAGACTGAAACATTGGAATTTGTCGAAAATAGGGCTCAAAGTGGGCAAAATCGCCGATGCGTAAGTGTCATGGCTACCGATAACTTCGCGAAAGCATAATTCCGTTAGTTTTCGATCAAATTTCATAATTTTGGTGGCGTTATGATCGGAAAAAGATTCTCTATCATTTCATAAGAAAAAATTAATTTTTTTTTTTCCAAAAATTTTTCGACCCCAGGAACACTTTCCTGAGAAGGCCTGTCGACCCCCAAAGGGTATTAAAGAGGCATTAAGTCTGGTGAAAGTGTCTGAGCACTTTCACTTTTTCTTGATCACTTCTCATTACAAAATAACTGCATTTTCCCACATCAACTCTCTCATATAAATTCGACGAAGATCATAGATGGTAGGATTATGAGACGGGCTCTCCGTATCCATCCTATTTTTCATTAGCATCAGTTATATTAGTAGTTGTTGCAGTGTTATAGCCGACATTCTGTCGCGTCCTTGAGTTTTAGGAGAGATTTATATTAATATAATTTTAGTGCTCATATACTTTGCTTTTTAGTTGCATTAAATTCAGTAGCGTAGCATCACTGGTCACTCTCACCATATATAAATACCTAACTAGTGTTTATTAATCCTTTCATTTATATATATCAAGAACATTAGTGTCATGTGTATGTTGGTGGTGAGAGTTGACGGAAACAGAATATGTAGAGTTGAGCGTGAGATGTAGTACCTGGCGTGTCTCGTGCAGTCTTCAGTGTGAGATGTGGTACCTGGCGTGTCTCGTCTGCAGGTTCACACAGCACATATTATACCCAACTACTCTAGATTTGAACCTACCACCATTGTATTAAAGTGGAATGCTGGATTGCAAGCTATTGAGACAGCCATCACCACTGTCTTGACCTTCAGGATTCACCTATATTGTGCATGCCCATCAGGAAATACACCAACCTATCGTACCAGCTAGATTCTATAATACAATGTACAACAATACGACTCTACATTGATACACTTAAACTTTCGTGTGTTGTCTGATGTGCATGGCACATGAGTGACTCCTGGGTCACATTACTAAGATAAGAGTTTCATTCATAATATATAATTATAGCTCATGGTGCGACCATTTGTCATGTGGGTGGGGAGGTAGTCACCACCACCCAGGTAGTTACTACCACAGAGCCAAAACAGTGTGAAACGGAAACCTGTAATTATTTTACACAATGGTAAGATTTCTGACGTCTTCACTGTTTCTGTTTCATAAACATGAAAGATAAAGTTATGTTGCTACTTTTACTTACAATTACGTCACACTACACAGGCATGTATATGTATATGAATAAACCCATCGGAATTTCATCTCTATGGGAAACTGCAAAAAATCCTTCCTCCGTAAGCCATGCATGTCATAAAAGGCGACTGAGAGGCTGGGAGCATTGAGCTAGTAACTCCTCTTGTATAAATAACTAAAAATAAAATAATAAGCAAAACTTTATAAAGTTGAGATGTTTGAATGTTCGTGGAAGTAATGCAGATGATAAGAATCAGATGATTGCTGATGTTATGAATGAAAAGAAGCTGGAGGTCCTGGCTTTAAGTAAAACAAAGCTGAAGGTGGTAGGGGAATTTCAGTGGGAAGAAATAAATGGGATTAAGTCAGGAGTACCTGAGAGAGTTAGAGCAAAGGAAGGTGTAGCAATAATGTTGAAGGATCAGTTATGGAAAGAGAAGAGGGAATGTAAATGTATAAACTAAATGACTATACACTTGGAGAAGAGATGAATGTAGAGGAGAATTTTTTGGAGATGAGTGAGTGTTTGGGAGTTTTGAATCAAGTGAGAGAGTAATTGTGGTGGGGAACCTGACTAGTAAAGTAGGAGAAACGGTGGTAGAGGGCTTAGTAAAAAAGTACAGCGATGCAGGAGTAAATGATAATGAGGGGGTTAGACGTTGATAGAATTTTGTATAGAAAGAAGTTTGGTAATAGGTAATACATATTTTAAGAAAAAAAAAAAGGATAAATAAATATTTGTGATATGATATAAGACGTAAGGAAGTAGTTTGTTGGATTATGTATTTGTGGATAAAAGATTGATGGGTGGACTTCTGGATGTGCATGTTTATAGAGGGGCAACAGATATATGAAATATTTTTTTTAGTTGAAGTTACAGTGAGAGTAAAGGGTAGATGGGATACAAGGAGAATGGCATTAACGAGTATAGTGGGGAAAGTCAGTAAATTAAAGGGGAAGGCAATTAGGATAAGATATGTGCAACTATTGGAAGAAAGATGGGTAGATTTGAGAATGCAGTGTTAGAGTGTTCAGCAGAGGTTTGTGGATATAGGAGAGAGGGTGAGGGAGGAAAGACGAGCGATTAGTGGAATGCTGAGGCAAAGAGAGTGACAAGAGAAAAAAGTTAGCATATGAGAGTTTTTTTCTAAACAGAACTGATTTAAGGAGGGAGGAGAATATGAAGAGAAAAAGAGAGGTTAAGCAGGTGGTAAGGGAGCAAATAAGAGAGTGGGTGAGGTGCTGTCAACAAATTTTGCTGAAAACACGAACAAGTTTTGGAGTGAAATTAATAAGTTAAAAGAAAATAGGGAACGAATGAATATAATAGTTAAAATCAAAAGAGGAAAGTTATTACATGGTGAATTGAAGAAATCAAGAAGATGGCAGGAATATTTTCAGGGATTGTTAAATGTTGATAGTGAAGGAAGCTGGGATTTCATGCAGTGGCCAGGCAGGTATAACATATTTTTGAAGTGAAGAAGAGACAGATGTGAATGTATAGGAGGTGCGTGAGGCTGTGGGTAAAATGATAGGGGGTAAAGCAACTGGGATTGATGGGATCAAGACAGAAATGTTAAAGGCAAATTTTGATGTAGTTTTTGAGTAGGTGGTACTTATATTAAATAAATGTTTGAGAAAGGGTAAGGTACCTAGGAATTGGAAAAGATCATGCATAGTTTCTTTGTATAAATGCAAAGGGGACAAAAGCGAGAGTAAGAATTATCCTGAGATAAGCCTGTTAAGTATACCTGGTACGGTGTTTGGAAGAGTTATTATTGAAATAATTAATGATTAGATGGAGAGTAGGATCGCCGATGAGCAATGAGGCTTTAGGAAGGTTAGGGAGTGTGTAGACCAAGTGTTTACATTGAAGAATAAAAGTGCAAAGTATTTAAATCAGGGTAAAGAAGTTTTCTTTGTGTTTAAGGATTTGGAAAAGGCATATGATAAGGTTTATAGGGAAAGCAATGTGGCCTATGCTGCAAGTGTATGGAGCAGGTGCTAAGTTAATGAAAGCCGTTAAGAGTTTATAAGAGGATAGTGAGGCTTAGTGAGAGGGAGAATATTTTCCAGTAAAGGTAAGCCTTAGACAGGGATATGTGATGCCACCTTGGTTATTCAATATATTTATTGATGAAGTTTTAGGAAAATTTTATGAAGAGGTTTTGGGAAAAAAGTGTGGGACTGGAAAATAAAATAAAAATCTAACTTTGGGAGCTGTCACAGTTTCTTTTTGGTGATGACGCTGTACTTTTGGAAGATTCTGAAGAGAAGCTGCAGTTGTTGGAAGAATTTGGGATGGTATGTAAAAGAAAGAAAGGAATGGAAAGAGCAAGGTGATGAGGATAACACAAAAATAGGTAATGCAAGATTGGTTATCAGATTGGAGGAAGGGAGTAGAGAGGAAGTGAATGTGCAGATATTTGGGAGTTTACATGTAAAAAGAGAGCAGATGAGAGAGTGGGTGAAGTGTTGTCAAAAAATTTTACTGAAAAAAGGAAAAATTTTTGGAGTGAAATTAATAAGATATAAAAAAATAGGGAACGAATGAATATGACAGTTCACCTCGTGTATGAAAGACGAGGTGAACCATAAGATTGACGAAGAAGAAAAAGGTAAATGGTGCATTGACGAGTCAGTGGAGAAAAAGAACATTACCAATGGAATCAAAGAAGAGGAATGTATGAGAGTATAGTGGGCTGTGAATGTTGCAGCAAAAAAAAGCTGAATGCAGTGGAGACATCGAGTCTGAGGGCAATGTGTGGTGTGAATAATATTATGCAGAGAATCTGTAGTTTGGAGATTAGAAGGGATGAAGAGGACTTGTTGAGGTGGTGTGCAAGGGGCTTAGACATCCAGCAAACTTCCTTAAGCATGTTAGATAAGAGTGAGTGGAGGCAATTTTTTTTTATGAATTAACTTGTTGTTAGAGTGTGATGAAAGTAACAATTATGAAGCGATTCAGGGAAACTGGTTAGCTGGAATTGAGTTCTGGAGGTGGGAAGTACAGTGCCTACACTTTAAAGGAGGGGAGGGGGTATTTGCAGTTTTGAACTGTATATCGGTGCCCCTCTGGTAAGACAGTGATGAAGTGAGTGATGGTGAATGTGTTTCTTCTTTTATGAGTCACCTTGCCTCGGTGAGAGACCGCCGCTCTGTTTAAATGTGTGTTTTCATTTTCCTTGTCTGACGCTGTGCTGCTCACGGCTATTTTGCTCTTTGGTCAACTGGTCACTTTACTGTTCCATCTCTGTTTATTTTGTCTGTTGGTCAGACGTTAATCTACAGTATTTACGGATGGTCTTGCCAAACACACTACACGCGTATACATTACTTACTTTAGTACTTTCGAGTACAGGTACGCACCAGATGATATATTTTATCATTAAGAATATAGAATTGTACAGTTTTCCAAGTTATCTGCTAAACACCCAGTTTAAATAAAATGTACAGAGATATATAGTACTCATAACTAAGGTACTGAAGTTATGCATCCAGTGGAGACTAATTCCAGCATCATTGAGTTTATCAGTAAATATTGTTAGCTTCAGACATAACTTTTGTTTGATTAAAGTTCTCAAACTTATATTTGTTTGTAATTATTTACCAAGATTTTATCCCGTGCGAACCCACAAGCGATATGATAATAATTATATTTTAGTTCAGTATAATTAAGCCCAAAAATTAAAAACTGCAATTTATTGCAAAGCCAGAAACAGGCTAGATGCTAGAGTGATATCACTAGGTTGACCTAGTATTCTTTGTTATATGTCTATGCTAACAGATGTCGCAGTTGTAACATCGTATTTGCATGTAATCATAGTTTTGCAGCCTTTGGGAGGGGCCTTGATGCTGGTGACTGGCTACAATTATGAGGAATTTCAGGTGTCCTTCCCTTCCTAGGATCATATTCGACTACCGCTCTTTTCCCAGGTGATGTTGGTCCTCTATTTTAGTACTATCCACTTGTGTATGATTACAGATGGCCTCTGCTAGTTGACCCCGACGACCAGGGCACACGGTGGATCCAGCAACACGAAGCCCCAAATGGCCTGGAAGTTATCCAGGAACAAGACTTTGATAAGATAATTCCCCAGGCACTGGGTGGGGCACGGGTGACCGTGTTACAGGACGCTCTTACTCGCTGTGTGCCAAAGGGTCAGCCACTCTTGCTGCTCGACCTGTCTGGAGATCCACCACCTAATATGACCAACATAATCAACCGCATCACGACGGAAGAAGGTAAAATTTGAAATTTCTCTCAGCGACTCTGTTAGAACTTACGGCACAAGGATCAAGATTAACGAATAAATAGGTAAAAATGAAAGATAATAAATAATGAACAAATGGCTTGTTGCTATGGTAAATTTTGGTATTTTAATTACGCCTTTGACGAATAAGACACATGTGTAACACTTAGATATTTTTATTGTCTAATTATGATGCCCATGTGTTGCACATGTGTCTTATTCATAAAAACTGTCGCTAAATAACAAAAAGGCACAATACCGTGACTGGAACAATGCACAAATAACCCTCACATAGGAGAGAGAGGAGCTTACGACGACGTTTCGGTCCGACTTGGACCATGTACAGAGTCACAGCGCGACTTTGTAAATGGTCCAAGTCGGTCCGAAACGTAGTCGTAAGCTCCTCTCTCCAATGTGCGGATTATTTGTGTAAACTGTCGCTGTTATACTAATGACGTAATGATAATGTCATAGCTACTGTTTATTTTGCTTGCGGTGCTTCAGTATCTTTTTGCTGAATTTAAATAATTAATATGGCAAATATTACCAATACACTTTACCTGTATATAACAGTATGCACAGAGCTCCTATTGAGCTCTCATCACCAACCACGTTGTTTACAGTAGTAGGCAGGGCGGAAGATGTTAATAGGGACTCAAATACTGTCCTGTCCTGAGTAACAGCATCTCACTGTAGAACTGTGGATAAACTGACACTCATGTAAAGTTCACTACATATATTAAAGGAAATGTTTCAGGCCTGAAGGACAAAAGAAACCGTACGTGGTAGACTGTTCAGTAAACATCGTGAACAGTACGTGTCTTTATCCACATCTTCTCGGAATTATTATATTATTTTGTATTATTACAGTATTCACATAAATAAATAAAATTGAGCACGTTAATATTATGTTTTCCAAGTCAATTTTAAAATTATCTTAACTTTAAGTTCCTTTTTATTTAGTATTAATCTGCCCGAAACACAGTGCATACCCAATGGCTTTTCTAAGTAATATCTGTTAACCTTAGTGTATTATCTTGGTAAATAAATAAAAAAGTAAATTTATTTACAGTTATTGAAGGACTGCTATGCACACACACAAAAATAAAATTAAAACTCAGAGACTAGGAGGATACTTGAAGGGAAGAAATAGTCCAATCAAATTGATTTTCAGGACAGAAACGGTACTAAACAGGATCCTGCAACAGAAACCATGGCTAAAGAACTCTTCAAAATACCAGTGGGTGTACATCAACCATGAAAGAACACGAACAGAACGATGAGAACTGAGAGAATACAAAGGCACAAGGGGCAGAAAAGAGAGACAAGGCTAGAACCAGCAAACACAACCGCCAGCAGAACACCCACAGAATAACGTCAACCCCTAATGCCCCACCACGACCAAGCAAATGAACCCAAAACAACCCACACTCCACACTCACAGAACCTACCACCAGCACAAACCCCACCTCCACGGCAGCCTCTCATAGTATCCTGTCAGGACTCCTACTACCTCTATCTCCCACAATCTTCTTGAATACCGTATTTAAAAAAAAACCTGAAGTTATGGAACACAAACGAGTGGAATAACAATTGTGGGGAGTGGCAAGAAATTCACGAAAATGTCATGGAAGCATTCTTAGATATCATAGCACTTGCATAAACAAGGCTCATGGGAATGATAAACACGATCTTTCCAAAGGAAAGATAGAAGTAACATAGTTGAGCTGCTTATAAAAAGCGGTGGAGCTTTGAGGAGTTACAGGATTAGACAGAAGAGAAGCAAGAAGGAACACTTCGGACTGGGGGGCCCAAAATAATTATTGCAGTGATGTACAAATAACCACAGAATAGCAAAAGGCCAAGATATGAGTACGATGAGAGCTAAAGAGCAATGGTTAATACACTCGCTAAAGTGGCCAGAAGGGTCAATGTGCTTTGGGTAAAGTTACTAGTTGTGGGTTATTTCAGTCACAAGGAGATTGAGTGGGAAAACCTGGAGTCACAAGGGGAATCAGAAATGTGGAGGGCTAAGATGATGGACGTGGTACTGTTGGAAAACCTCATGCATCAACCCTGAGAAGTTCAGACATTGGGGATATCACATAACAAAGGCTTGTAATCACGTGATCCAGAGCTTCGAATTCATTATAGAGTTAACAGCAGCACGAGAAAGCAGGAGAAGCCAAACTACAAAATAGGGGACTACACAGGCATGAGGAAATTCCTGCATGAGTTGTGGTGGAAAAGAGAAATGAAGGGAAAAACAGTAAATGAAATGATGAAATATGTGACCACAAAGTGCAGGGAGGCAGACGAGAGGTTCGTACCC
>WNWK01003873.1:45000-153832 GCA_009830355.1 Cherax destructor
ATGAAAGACATCGATACACATGATGTCTTCTACCTACTCACCAGGTGCCTCTCATTCCCAAAACTTACCTACTTCCTGAGATGCCTTCAGCAGTCCGAATCTCAAGGAATATGACTCACTCCTCAAGACCATGCTAGAGAGTGTATTGAATCTTTCCCTCGATGATGGACAGTGGTTGCAAGCCTCACTTCCAGTCAGACTTGGGGGGCTGGGAGTACGCAAATCCTCCCAGATTGCCCTACCAGCTTTCCTATCCTCTTACATAGCATCAAATGAGTTAATAAAACAAATTCTTCTGGACATCCTCAGTGATTCAGCAGGAATACAGGACCCTAACTACACCAGTGCCATCACTGAATGGGAGACTCTTGCTTCTCCAGCACCAAAACCTAGTGCAGAACTGGCTTACAAACAGTCAAGTTGGGATGGCCCCATCACTGAAAAGATGCTTGCCAACATGCTTAGGGCTGTAACATCAGTCAGGGAGACTGCCCGTCTCTTAGCTGTGAGTGCACATCACTCTGGGGACTTCCTCCAAATAGTTCCCATTTCGACAATGGGAACACGCCTTAACAATAAGACCCTCCATATTGCAGTGGCTCTACGCCTTGTTGCCCCAATTCACACGGAATATACGTGCATTTGCGGTGATGCGCAAGCCGACCAATATAGTCTACATGGTCTAAACTGTTCCAAAACCAAGGGCTGGCATGCAAGACACAATGAGGTCAACGACATCATGAAGAGAACCCTTGCTACAACTGGATGCCCAGCCGAGAGAGAGCCCCGATCACTAGCAGCCAACAATACCCACAACCCAGGAAACCGCCCCGATGGGATAACCATCTATCCTTGGAAGAATGGCAAGCTCTTAGCATGGGACTATACCTGTGTGTCAATTTGTCCCAGTGGGATCAGAGACCTTGGGATCATAGGGGAAAAATGCAACACGTTTCCTTAAAGAACTGGGTTCCATACTCATCGACAACACTAGAGACCCAAGGACAGCCACTTTCATGTTCCAGCGCCTCAGCGTGGCCATCTTGAGGGGAAATGCATGCTGCATACTGGGCTTGCGTCCGGCTTCGGAGGAGCTTTAGGAGATTCATAATCTTTGATATATTGTACCAATGTATTCATGTTCATGTTTGTGTTTTCTGTCAATGTATTCTGTCTATTAATAAAGCACCTATATAACATATATAAGGGGTGGTAGGAGAAGAAAATATTCAAACAGCTCCGGGGAAAACCTCGAGTTTTCCCTGAGGTACGTTTATTGTCTTCTCTGAGGATGAGAGTCCCCAGTAAAGTTCTAGAGGTGGTACCTCCCTTTATATTTACCGTCCTAAAAAATGAGTGTGAAACACAAGCCTGTAATTGTTATGCATGATGGTAGAATTGCTGGTGTCTTTTTCTCTCTCATAAACATGCAAGGTTGCAGGTATGTCTTGCTACTTCTACTTACACTTAGGTCACACTACACATGCATGTACAAGCATATATACTAACCCCTCTGGGTTTTCTTCTATTTTCTTAATAGTTCTTGTTTATTTCTGCTTATGTCCTTGGGGAAGTGGAATAGAATTCTTCCTCCTGAGCTATCCATGTCGAAGGAGGAGACTAAATGCCGGGAGAAATGAGCTAGTAACCCCTTTCCCTGTATAAATTACTAAAACAAGGAAAAGAAAAACATATTAAAATTGGGATGTTTGAATGTGCGTGAATGTAGTGCGGAGGAGTAGAAAGAAATTATTGCAAATGTTATGAATGAAAAGAGGTTTAAGGTAGGGAGAAATAAATGGGATTAAATCAGGAGTATCTGAGAGAGTTAGAGCTAAGGAAGTGGTAGCAATAATGTTATGGAGAGAGAAGAGTGAAAGTAAATGTATAAATTCAAGGATTATGTGGATTAAAATAAGGGTCGGATGTGAAAAGTGGGTCATAATAAGTGCGTATGAACCTGGAGAAGAGAGTAGTTTTGAGGAGAGAAAGAGAGATTTGGGGAGATGTTTAGCGAGTGTGTAGGAACTTTTGTGGTAGGGAACCTAAATGCTAAAGTAGGAGAAGAGTTTAGAGAGGGTGTGGTAGGAAAGTTTTGTGTGACAGGTGTAAATGATAATGGGGAGCATTTGATTAAATTTTGTATAGAAAGGTGTTTGGTTATAGGTAACACATATTTTAAGAAAAAGAGGATAAATAAGTATACACTAAAATATATAGGACTACGTATTGGTAGATGAAAGACTGTTGGGTAGACTTCAGGATGAACATGTTTATAGAGGAGCCACAGATACATCAGATCACTTTTTAGTTGTAGCTACAGTGAGAGTAAAAGGTAGATGGGATACAAGGAAATTGGAAGCAGCAAGTAAGAGCGAGGTGAAGGTTTATAAACTAAAGGAGGAGACAGTTAGGGTAAGATATAAACAACTGTTGGAGGACAGATGGGCTAGTGAGAGTATCGGCAATGGGGTAGAAGATGTATGGGGTAAGTTTAAGAATAAAGAGTTAGAGTGTTCAGCAGAAGATTGTGGTTACAGGAAAGTGGGTGCGGGAGGGAAGAAGAGTGATTGGAGGAATGATGTAATGAGAGTAGTAAAAGAGAAAAATTTAGCAAGTGAGAGGTTTTTACAAAGTAGAAGTGATGCAAGGAGGGAGGAGTATATTGAGAGAAAAAGAGAGGTTAAAAGAGTGGTGAAGCAATGTAAAAAGAGAGCAAATGAGAGAGTGGGTGAGATGTTATCAACAAATTTTGCTGAAAATAAGTTGAGAAGGCCTAGAGAAGGAATGGATTTGTCGGTTAAAAATAGGAGAGTAGAGTTATTAAATGGAGAGTTAGAGGTATCAGGAAGATGGAAGGAATATTTTGAGGAATTTTTAAATGTTGATGATGATAGGGAAGCTATGATTACGTGAATAGGACAAGGAGGAATAACATCTTATATGAGTGAGGAAGAGCCAGTTGTGAGTGTGGGGGAAGTGTGTGGGGCACTGGGTAGAATGAAAGGGGGTAAAGTAACTGGGATTGATGGGATAAAGATAGAAATGTTAAAAGCAGGTGGGAATATAGTTTTGGAATGGTTAGTGTTTTTATTTAATAAAGAAATGGAAGAGGGTAAGGTACCTAGGGACTGGCAGAGAGCATGCATAGTTCATTTGTATAAAGGCAAAGGGGACAAAAGAGAGTGTAAAAATTATAGGGGAATAAGTCTATTGAGCATACCTGGTTATTATTGAAGGAATTAAGAGTAATACGAAAAGCAGGATGGCAGATGAACAAGGAGGCTTTAGGAAGGGTAGGGGGAGTGTAGTGAAACATATAGGTGAACAGTATTTAGATAAGGGTAAAGAGGTTTTTGTGGCATTTATGGATTTGGAAAAGGCATATGATAAGGTGGATAGCGGGCAATGTTGCAAATGTATGGAATAGGAGGTAGGGGTTTGAAAGCAGTGAAGAGTATTTACGGGGACAGTGAGGCTCAGGTTAGAGTATGTTGGCAAGAGGGAGATTATTTCCCAGTAAAAGTAGGCCTTAGACAGGGATGTGTGATGTCACCGTGGTTGTTCAATATATTTATAGATGGAGTTGTAAGAGAAGTGACTGCTCGTGTGTTGGCAAGAAGTGTGGGGTTAAAAGATAAAGAATCTAACACAAAGTGGGAGTTGTCATAGTTGCTTTATGCTGATGACACTGTGCTTTTGGGAGATTCTGAAGAGAAGTTGCAGAGGTTGGTTCATGAGTTTTGTAGGGTATGTAAAAGAAGGAAATTAAAAGTGAATATAAGAAAGAGTAAGGTGATGAAGATAACAAAAAAATTAGGTAACGGAAGATTGGATATCAGATTGGAGGGAGAGAGTATGGAGGAGGAAATGTCTTCAGATATTTGGGAATGGATGTGTCAGCAGATGGGTCTATAAAAGATGAGGTAAATCATATAAATGACGAGGGGAAAAAGGTGAGTGGTACACTGAGGAGTTTGTGAAGACAAAGAACTTTATCCATGAAAGCAAAGAGGGGAATGTATGAAAGTATAGATATACCAACGTTCTTGTATGAGTGTGAGGCATGGGTTGTGAATGTTGCAACAAGGAGATGGCTGAAGGCCTTGAATAAATTGCAGAGAATCCGTAGTTTGGAGATTAGGAGGAGGTGTGGGATTACCAATACTATTATCCAGAGGGGTAAGGAGGGGTTATTGAGATGGTTTGGACATTTAGAGAGGCAGGAACAAAATAGAATGACTTCGAGAGTGTATAAATCTGTAGCGGAGGGAAAGCGGGTCACCCTAGAAAATGTTGGAGGGAGGGAGTAAAGTAGGTTTTGTGTACGAGGGGCTTGGACTTCCAGCAAGCATGCGTGAGCGTGTTAGACAGGAGCAAATGGAGACAAATGCTTTTTAGGACTTGACGTGCTGTTGGAGTGTAAGCAAGGTAACATTTATGAAGGGTTTCTGGGAAACCGGCAGGCCGGACTTGAGTCCTGGAGATGGGAAGTACAGTGCCGGCACTCTGATGGAGGGGTGTTAATGTTGCAGTTTTATAACTGTAGTGTAAGCACGCCTATGGCAAGACAGTGATGGAGTGAATAATTATGAAAGTTTTTCTTTGTCAGGCCACCTTTCCTTGGTGGAAACGGTCGATTTGTTAAAAAAATATATATATATATATATATATATATATATATATATATATATATATATATATATATATATATATATATATATATATATATATATATATATATATATATATATATGTATATATATATATGTCGTGCCGATTAGGTAAAACTGGTCAATTAGCAAGAACTCATCTAAAATTAAGTCCTTTCTAAAAATTTCTCTTATACGTTTAAAGATATATTTTGTTCATTTATGTTGATGTAAGAATTTATAATTTTGTACTAAGAGAAACTTTGAAAACCTACCTAACCTTATTACAACAAGATCAATTTAATTTAGCCTAACCCAACTAAATATATTTTAGATACGTTAACATTAATTTCATAATAAACAAACACAATGAAATATATTTTTTTCGTTATGTTCAGAATGATTTTGGCGAAATTATTGCATACACAAATTTTCACTTGTCTTATATGGCAAGGTGATCGTTTCTATTTAAGCCAAAATCGCAAGTTTTACCTAATCGGCACGACATATATATATATATATATATATATATATATATATATATATGTGCTCCCCCGTGATTATAATAATAATAATATCTCTATGTGTATTCAAAAAGATAGGGTATAGAGAGGATTTTATTAGAATTTTAGTGAAAATAATTGGGATTTTGCATAAATTTAAATGAGAATAAAGGTATTGTGTGAATATTTTAAAAGAAAATATAGAAGTGAAAAGTTGTTGAATAAAGAGTTGGTAATGTGAATAAAATTGTGTGTATTATAATTGAAATTGTGACTTGAGGAAAATTTGTTTGTATTACCGAAAATCGAGAAAAAAAAATTGTGACCAGTTGATTTGTTAAACTGGAAAAAGTGGAGAGCGAATCCTGGGAATAGTGGACCTTTATCAAGTGACATGTATGAGGACACCTGTAACGTCACACCTATCTTGATTCATCTTGTATCTGTAGGAGTTACCTTCGTCGACTAAGTCCACCATTTGAGTGTCTACCACTTGAATGCTTACCTCTTGCTCCGAAGGGGGGAGTGAAAAGTGTCTACCTCTTGAGAGAGAAAGTTTAAGGGTAGCCCGTTGGGGGGACCTTCACTATTTGCCCCATTATGTGGTATATTTTATTTGGAGTAAATCTTGATCCAAGAAAATGGAGCAGGGATGGAAGTACTTATTCTTGAGAGAAACGTTTAAGGAGTAACTCCAAAAAAATTGAAAAACCCAAAATTCAAAGGGTAGTTCAAAATTCGAAAAAAGTGGATCCAAGGAGATTGCAAAGGGATGGAAGTGAGGGAAAACTTTTGTTTACTCGATGTAGAGGGAGGTCTTGAGCCGAGGAAATGGAGATCCTCTCCCAAAAAAATCGGAAAACCCTCAAAATTAAAAAAAAATTGGTAGAATTTTCAAAAAAAGGATAAATCTGGCAACCCTGTAAAACTTTCATCTGAGGAGCGGGGGGTCGATCCGGGAGTAAGAGGGTGAGAAGGGGGTCGGGGTGAAAGTAGGGGGGGCGGATGTGCGCCGAAGAGAGGGTGCGCTGCAGGGGTGGGGAGATGGTCCACGAAAAAAAAGTCTGTAATAAAAATGGGTGGTCCAAAAAAAAGGAGGGGGTGGCACAGCTGGGGGCGCAGCAGAAGGCGCAGCGAGGGCTCGGGTGCGGGGCAGGATCGGAAGTGTGGCGGGTTCAGGGTGTGGGGTGGGGCAGGGTTGGGGCGGGGCCTGGTTGCAGAGCAGGGCTGGAAGAGGCGTTAATTAACACTGAGGTGTGAAATTTCACACCTAGATGTAGAGGGGGTCAAACCCCCACTCAGAATTTTAGAGGGGGTGGAGCCCCCATCCAAAAAAATTCTTTGCTCTGATGAAAAGTGAATATTTTCTTAACACACTGGACGTCTCTCAACGAGTTTGGGTGACCCCTAGAAAGAGAGAATACATTCATTGTCGTTTACATAATCGCTGTTTTGCCATAAGCTTGCTCTTGGCAAAACATACATATACTATAGTACTGCATCAAACTTCTATTTTTAATAATTGTTTATCTCGTTTCAACATAAAAATAATAATTCGCTTATAAATACATTGAAAATAACATACCACAGATTTTTCCTGTTATATATTTGTCAGCTGCAAATTATTTTAGAAGTAAGGTTGATGAAGTCATACGTCTGGCAGTGAGCATCTGGAGGGACTGCAGCTCTGCAGCTCCTATGGACGAGCCACCATTCTTACTGCTGAAGCGTTTCACCTGTGCAGCTGGCATTTTCAATTGAATTTGTAGTGGACTTGTAAACATTTAGGCAGCAGAGATACCCAGGTGTTGCATATATATATTTAATTGATCCAGTTGACGGCATTGTATATTACTAATATATAATTGTTCTACCAGGTGGCGTCCGTGTAGTAAATATAGGAACTCTCACTCTCCACTACAACAATAATTTCCGGTTATATTTGGCTACTAGACAACCACAACCACATCTGTCACTGGAGACAGCATCTGCTCTGACTGTCGTCAACTTTACTGTCACTGTTCATGGTCTGCATGATAACCTGAGACAGATTCTTGTCAGGAAAGAGCGGTATGTGGTTTATATTATTTAACTTCAAACTGTAATTCTTATTCTAATCTTCTTTTCATTTCATATTATACGATCCAAGGGAATTATTTGATCTGATCCCTCTATAATATTCTTATATAACCCCAAAGCAATATTTGATCTGGATCCATTGTAATATTCTTATTAAAATGCAAGGAAATATTTGATCTGGTACTATTACAATACTTATAATAAATCTAACCACTAAATTATTGATGCTAGTTTCTCTCTGTGTTGTATTGGTTATGCAAGATTATGTTAAGTAAAAGACACAAGTGCAACTAATGTGACATTTTATTGTGGCAACGTTTCGCTCTCCAGGAGCTTTGTCAAGCCGTTACAAACAATACATGGACACATGTTTGTAATGGCTTGACAAAGCTCCTGGAGAGCGAAACGTTGCCACAATAAAATGTTACATTAGTTGCATTTGTGTCCTTTTACTTAACATATTGTCGGTAATTCTACCAATATTTATATGCAAGATTAAGTTAGGTTAGTTTTAAAAAATAATTATGGATTATTCTATACGCTAACAACAATTAAATAAATCATACATCAAGGTAAGAGTTTGTATAGATCAGGATTTCCCAGATTATTCATCTCATCAGCCCCTTTATGAAGTTTCAAATTGTTCATCGACCCCCAAACATTTATTAAATGAAAAAAAATAATAAATAGAACTTTAAATATTTGTACTATGATTATTAATAATAACGACTCCATGAAAAATAGGTAATATTTAAATTATGAGAAAAGTAAGATTTAACATACCCTTTTTTTACTGAAATTGTTGATATCATTAATGGGAAAGATGTATGTGATGATCAGGACTCTGATATTTGGTTGGAAATTGGTGAGTTTTAGTGGTAAGTCACTACGCTCTTCCAGGTTCAGTCTGCTCCTCTGCTTAGTTAGAATTGCATTTGTTGACTAAAACAAGAACAAGTTTCAATCATGTACGAACTTGGAAAAGTAAGTAAAAATGGTTCAACCACTGCAACAAGTCGTGGGTATTAGCAACACTGTTTACATTGCTCCAGTAGTCACTTTGCTTTAAGATTCATAGATCCATCAGTGAGTTCTTCCTACACTTGAGAGTTAATGTCTGAATTTTGTATTTCAAAATCACGTTCGCAAACACTGACTGACCCCTAGCCATTTATCGTCCCTTTCGATAGTCAAATTGTTCCTTAGGGGGTCAATATTGGGGAACCCTGGGGTAAATGATCATATAGTGGAAACTCAATAAGACACTAACGAAACATGATCTAACAATAGTAATATCCGCAAATTAGTCTTACAGTCGCTTTACTGACTGTCTGCAGTTAAAGCACAGTAAAATACCAACATTCAGTTATAGTGTCATTGTAACCTTACTGATAGTCTTGAGTCACAGTAAAACACCATTATTTACATTGGAAAAAAGGGTGAATATTGAGATACTGTTAGAACCTTGTGCCAAGATTTAAGGTTAAATATTTATATTTATTATGCTTTATGTTTACTATTGTAAGAAAGTTATCACTCACATTTCTATTATTTTTCAATTAACTGGCAAAGGCCGGAATTAGAGGACGAACGTCAGAAACTTGTGATGACAACATCGTCGTACCAACGTGCGCTACAAGGCACCGAGGAGCGCATCCTGCATACCCTCTCTTCTGTCCAGGGTAATATTCTGGAGTCTGAAGAAGCTATTGTGATACTTCAAGACACCAAGGTACTGATGTTGTATTGTATTACTAATACTGTCAATACATTCGAATTTAGAAATTTTAATACTTCGAAATTTTCATTTACAGTTTGTAAGAATATGCAATTATCTTATTACTTATGTCTTAGAGAAATAAAGAATTGTACCACACAGTTGAAAAAGTGATAAGAAACTAGTTATACAAATATGTCGGTTAAGGTGAAATCACACTGGCAGTAGCCATCTTATTTAATTTGAATTTTGGAGTATTATTTTTAACACAATTTAAGTTCACATGCTAAAATCTATTACCCGACCTTAGCTCATTTCAAAACCCAGCCCAGGATGCCACCGACAACAGTCCACTAATACCCAGGTGCCTATTTACTGCTAGGCGAACAGGGACAGTAGATATAAAGAAACATGACCATACTTCATGCCATGCCTAGAAATCAAACCTAGGTCTCTTTGAGTGAAAGCTGGGCATCCAGCCCAGCCATTGAACTACAAGACATCCTCAGATCTGCAAAGAGCATTAATTTGTGCGTTATAATTTTAGTCTGCACATGTTTGTCCCATATTTACACCGCTATTTAAAACTAAGTATCTACAGGTATCCTCTTCAATTGTCTCAACTTACATCATTCTCCTTACTTTGCAAACTGATAAAATTAAGTGAGCTTATTTGTTACACCAACTCTTCAACCCAAGGTGTACTGGAGAACAATAAATCTATAAATTACAATTCTCATATCTCTATTTTTGACTGATAAAGCCCCTGGTCAACTGAACGTCTTTCAGATACTCAGTTGTCCTATTCACGCACAACATAAGTAGCATAGCACACATTAAATATAATAATGATAATAATAATACTATCTTTACTTCTACAAGTACATGTACAAGGTACACAGTCCTAGCTGACATCAATGACATACTACTATACAGAAAGCTGCTTGTTATGCTGAGCATTTCGGGCAAATAAGGTCAGTTTTGTTTCAGGACGCTACTCACACCAGTCGACTAACACCCAGCTACCCATTTTTTTGATGGGTGAACATGGACAACCGGTGTAAGGAAACACGCCCAATGTTTTCAGCCTTTGCCGGGAATCGAACCCGGACACTCACCGTGTGAAGCATGAGCTTTGCCACCTGGCCACGGGCCTGAAACTCCCTGGGAGTGATGATGTAAATCATGGGGCATATACTCCCATCTGACCCGTTAATGACTTCAATTAATCATCAGACTATTGATTAGGAAACGTGTGTACCAATACTGTTGACATCAGTCAGGCGAGAATGTGGGTCAGAGGTTACACAGTAAATCCATGATGTCTGGAGCATCTATTTGTAAACAAACCGAGCATAGGCCTAGCTGCCTTCCCATGGCTGACCCCAGCACAATGTTGCCATGTCTCATAAAAGTTTTTTGGGAGCATGGGTGGATGGCACCCACGTCATGGCTAGGTCTCCCACACGACCACAAGAAGGGAGGGTGAGCCTACCCCTCTCAAATGGTAGAACCCTTTAACGTCTAATTTCAAAACAAAATTGGAGTTACGTACGGAATCTACTGCATCGTCCATAGAGAAAAAAGCATGAGCATTTGGTACTGACTTCATCCACCTTGCGGTAGTCCTTACACATCAATACTTCCCTGTCAGTTTTTCCACAAGTATGCAAAGCGAAACCCACGGACTTGAAAACTGTTCCACCAACCCATTTTCTAGTATAAAATTTACCTCTTGTTGCAGTAGTTTCTGCTTCTCTGGTTTAGATTTGGGGGGAAGGGGGAGTTTAATATTAAAGTTTAGCAGAGCCCACATCTACATCATGGAAACAAAGATTGCACATTTTTGGAATATCCAAAAAATATGTCAGGCTAGGGATGCAGAAGGATCACAAGATCAGTCATTTGGACTTTTGTAAGTCCCGACATAAGATGGTGGGAGTTATGAAGTAGAGCCGAGTTAGGAAGTCGTATTTGAGCTTCTGGAACTTTTTGGAAGGAGTCAGGATCGTAGTCAGATTCTGTAGGTACAGAAGAGGTGGTGGCCGATGCAGGTATGCCTAGTGACGGATTTCTGTCCGCCCTCTCTTTTGTCCGATGAGGTGGCTCGGTGGATCGGATGTGAGGTTGCTATCCTGGTTTGTTTGCTTACCAGCATGAAGGGGAGGGTATAGCAAGGGTTCCACGTAGCATCTGCACTGCTGGCTACACTGTGGGCCTTCTTGACCTTGGAGGGAGATATACAATCCCTTTCATTCCTCTTGGGAGCTATCCCTCCCGCAACCCTCTTCCCCATTTCTCTCTCTTTTTTTAAGCAAATAACCTCTTCAAGAGGGGCTCCTTGCAGTGATAAAGAAGCTCTTGGTCCTAAGAACTGGACCCTACGGTCATCTTCCTTTGATCGAACCTAATTAACCCCAAATCATCCCCTTCCCTGTCTCATCCTCCCAATCCCTCCTTTCCCATTCTGCCTCCTCTCCCCATCCCTCCCCTTTCCCTTTCCTGTTTTCAGCCTTTGGGATTCTTCCCTCAGGCATTCTAGTTCCCAGACCAGGGAAAAAGCTCCAGGGTCTATTACATTCCGTTGAGATCCTTGGTGGTAGTGTAGTTTGCCGTGGAATCTGGGTCGTCTGAAGATCCCAATCCCTCTCTGGTCTACTGGGGAGAAGCTTTGGGTGTCTTTCAGATGATGGGTGTATCTCTGGAAGATGCCTGTCGGATTCCAGGAGGTGCTTGCCGAAGGAAGTATGATTTTGTCTGCTGTGGTGGCTCGGTAGATGTGAGGTTGCAATACCAGACTGCATGTTTACTGATATGAAGGGCATTGTATGACACAGGTTTCATGCCGCATCTGCACTACCAGCTACGCTGATGTCCTCTTGGGCGCGGAAGGGGGCTCTTACTGTCCTTTCCTCCTAGGAGCTACCCTTCCACGTTCCCCTCCCCCTTTTTTCCTTCCTTTTTTTTTTTCTTAAAAAAAAAGAAAAGAGTGACCTAACCATGGAGTCCCAAATTCATGAAGCTGTTCCTACTGGGCCCCCTTCTCCAGCAGCACCCTCTTACGACCCTGCCCTTTTACCGGACCATCATTTGGAGTTTTCTAATGCCCCTGTATCTTCTGCAGGTGACATTTTCTCACACGCTCCTGATACCGAGGCTCGGCCTGACTCATTTGACACATCCGACCTCCTCACGTCTTTGACCACGCTTCCGGCTTCTCCCCATACAGTGTGACTGTTCGGACCACCTCCGGTCCTTCATCTAAACGGCCACGACCTTTCCTTTCTCTGATGATACTGCATCGAATACCTCTTAGTCTACTAAGAAAAAGACCAACACGACAATTGCTCCCATTACATACTATGTATCATAGTACACAATGGACGAAGTTTCTCTGCAGCCGACATCTTCCTCAGACTTTCTGATCGTAGTATCAGCAAGGTGCTCCTGTGCTATATTACGTTTCATGCTCTCAAGAGCAGTGAACACATCGTCACGGTACAAAATACTAGCCAAGTTCACGATCTTTCTCTCCTTACCACCATAGACGGTATTCCTGTAACAATTCAAAAACACCATTCTCTCAATTCTTGTAGTGGTACCATCATTCTACCTCATACCATTGTTCAGCATAACTTCCAGACATGTGGTGACGACATTCTATAACAGCTTGAGCTCCAAGACCTCCCAATTCTCAAAGTAGACACATATGTACTACCTGCCCGTGATTGGAGACGCTACACCTGCAAGGTAACTCGCTTAGCTTTAGACTGCTGTGAGCTTCTGTCCTCGGTTTATATCGCGGGACACTGTTTACAAGTCCGAAAGTTGAAATATTGCAAGGTCCATGGCAGAATGTCCAGTCTTTGGTGCCGACGACCATAGAGACAGAAGGCTTTATTTATGCCCGTATTTCTTATTTTCGAGTTAATAAGAGGCCCCAACCTCTGCGGTCCCAACTCCCGCAGTCTTCCCTGTGGTTTCACCTTCCACAGTCATCTCTGTATCTCACTCTTCTGCAGTCCAGGACTCCGAGATCCCTACCTCGTCACCTCATACTGCTCTCAAATCTTCATTTTCTCGCTCGCAAGTTTCTTTGTGTACAAGACCTCGCACAATAGCACCTGCCCTTCGCCCCTCTACTTTTCCAAAGTCCACACAATCCACAATGTGTAAATCTCCTGTAACCTCTCCTTCACTTATCCTACCCAGACATTTTTTCTTTCCAGTCTCTGTACCTGCATCTTTACCTCTTACTTGCTCTGTTACGAGTGTGGAGGTTCATCCTTCCTCTCGTACAGTCCCTCCCTCTCCTATCCCCTCCCATGCTTCTTCCCAAGTTAGCTCTAATCTTTCGTCCCCCACTACTTTGGTAACTTCCTTCGTAGCCCAGATCTTTACTCACACTTCCCCTTCTATCCCCGATGTCGTCCCACATACAACTTATCCTCTGAAACACTTGAAGCTTTCTCCGAGTATATTGAGGAGACTGAACCACTGATGGACACTGATACACCTCCCGTCACTATTCTTCATTCTTCCACTCCATCTGCACAACTCTTGTCTTCACAGTGTTCCAATCCTTCACTGATTACTCGTTTTCTGCTGCCTCCACTTGTGGACTTTACTAACCCTTCTATTGCGTACATACCTATTGCTTCATATTTCCTGTATCCTTCTCTTTGCAAATCCTGGCTTATTTACTGTGGAATATCCGAGGCCTCACAGGTAACTGGGGTGAGCTTCAGGTGTTGCTCTCCCAGTTTTCCCTTGTTTGTATTTGTTTACAAGAACCCAAATACGCTCCTCTGTTATCCATCCCGTCTCGGGCTATGTTTTATTATATTCATCAGTTCCTATTCACGATGGAACCTTGAATGAAAGTGCACTTCTTGTATGCACTGGTATAACATACCATACTGTATGGTATGTCTCTCCTTTTGGGCATTATCTATTCCAGATGATGCATTTCTGGTTTCTTCATTACTGCTACCACTTTTGTTATTAGGCGATTTTAATGCTCACCATTTATTCTGTGACTCTCGCGGCATTCAGTTAGAGGCTCTTCTCACTTCTCTTCCCATCCATGTTTTAAGTACGGGTTCTTTCCACCTATTTTGATCCTCGTACTCAATCTCTTCCTTGCATCGATCTCTCAGTTTGCTATTCATCAACTGCACTGGACTTTACCTGGTCTGTACTCACCGAGCGAATTTGGACCTGTACTCACGTCAAACTGCTTTTAGTGAGGACCCTTCTTCGTCCTCTGCTGATGAGCTGTTACATCTATTTTCGGCCTCCATTTTAACCGTGGCTTCTCATTCTGTTCCCCAAACCTCGGAGAATAATTCTCTGAAATTCGTGCCTTGGTGGTCTCCTGCTTGTGCTCGTGCAGTTTGAAACACATTGCACGGGGCAGATATCGTTACAATAGCAACACAGAGCGACTCTTTGATTTTAAGCAGACGAGAGCGGTCACCCGCCGTGTTATCCGTGAAGATATATGCACTTATTGGCGGGATTATGTTTCTTCGAGCGCAGTCCGGAGAAAAGTATGGAAACTGAGTGATAAATACTCTCCAGACACGGCTCCCGTTCTTCGGGTTGCCAGTGTCACTATAGCAAATCCACCGAAATTGGTAAATCATCTTGTCCATATCTCCAAGGGACTCTATGCCCCCCGTTTCTTTCCTCCAAGTCTGTCAGAGTTTTACAGCCCTTAGACTTTTCTTCTAGCAGAGAAGAGTCTTATAATGTGCCTTTTACACTTCTGCAAATAGAGTCAACATTTTCCGCTTGCTGATCATCGGCAGCTGGGTCTGACGGCATTCATATTCGTATGCTTCAGCATTTACATCCGTCAGCTCTTGCTGTCCTCTTACGTCTATTTAATCTTATTTGGTCTCAAGGAGTTCTTCCCCAGCTGTGAAAATCTGCCATTGTTCTACCTTCTGAAAAACCAGGTACTTCGGGACATGATGCCTCCCACTATCGTCTCATTGCTGTTACCAGTGCAGTTTGCAAAGTGATGGAACATCTTGTAAACAGACGTGTGATGTGGTATTTAGAGACATACAATAGTCACTCCACTAATCAGTTCGGCTTTCGTAAGGGTCGTTCTACTAATGACCGCTTACTCCGTTTAGATATTTATGTTCGTAATGCCATTGCCAATAACCACTCATTTATCGCCATCTTTTTTTTTATCTTGAGAAGGCATATGACAACTTTGAGATATAACAACTAGGCCCAAGCTCACTCCTTAGGCCTCTGAGGCAATCTGCCATTTTTCCTTAAGAACTTATCTGAGAGACATATGCTTTCTCCAGACTTTGTCCAAGCTGAAGGTGTTCCCCAGGGATGTGTCCTTAGCACCACTTTTTCTCCTTGCTATAAAGAATCTGGCATCTGTTCTTCCATCTAATATTTGGTCATCAGTCTATGTTGATGACTTTGCTATAGCTTGTCGCCTCATTGCAGTTTCTATCCAGAATGCTGTCAACTGTGTTTCCAGTTGGGACACTGCTCATGGGTTTAAATTTTCTAGTACAAAAACATACCAAATTAGTTTCACTAGACTTCCTATCGTCCCTGATAATCAATTGTACCCGTTTAGCTCACGTATCCCTGAACGTGTTAGTGTCAGGTTTCTCGGGATTCTGTTTGACCGTCGGTTGTCCTGGAAACCTCACATTACCTCCGGCTGAAACTCCTTAAAACCCTCGCTCATCTTTCATGGTGGGCTGATATATTCAGCGGTCTTTCCTGCAACGCTTTCTAAACTTGATCCCATCCATCACCAAGGATTACGTTTATGACTATGTGCTTTTTGCTCTTCATCTGTAGAAAGTCAATATGCAGAGTAGAATATTCCATCCTTGAACGATCGCCGTGATGCTCACTGTCTCTGCTATTTTGTTCGCTCTCATGACCTTCGCAGTCCTTCCATATATAGGATAGTCACTGTTGTTAGTAGAGGTTTATTGTTTGTTCGCCGCCCCTGTTTACTCCATCCCTTTTCTCTTCTTCTACAACCGCTATTGTCTTCTCTTCAGTTGCCCCTTTTATATGTTCATGTAGCATCTAACTTTTCTCTTCCCCTTTCGGAGGTTCCGACACTTTGTGTCTGTTCTTCCCCACTACCATGTGCGAAAGGCCAAATACCTACAGTTGCTTCTCGCTCTTTTTTTCCGGTCTTATTCTCATGCCTTCGCATTGTACACTGATGGTTCTAAATCTTCTGACGGTGCCGGGTTTGCAGCAGGGTTTCCGGACAGAGTAGTGCGAGGTATTTATTAGACTCGGCTAGCATTTCTACAGCTGAACTGTAAGCAATTCTCGTAGGAATTATCCGTATTGCATCTATGTCTGTGTCGTCATTTGTGGTAGTCTCAGACTCGCTTATTGTTTTGAAAGCTGTAAAAAGTTTGGTTCACCTTATCCGCTGGTTCTTCGTCTACATCTTTGATTACGCTGCATCTCTAACAAAAACAAATCTATTGTTTTCTGCTGGGTCCCTGGTCATGTTCACGTACACTGCTGGCGAACACTGCTGGCGAACACAAGCAGTACATGACACCCCAGTTTCATATAGAGGTTTTCCATTCACAGACTATTTTGCTGTAATTTCTAACCACCTTCGCAACCGTTGGAAACAACGTTGGTCTGATATGATACATAACAAATTACGTTCAATCAAACCAAGTTTAGGTTTCTGGCCATCTTGTTGTCATCGATGCTGAGGTTGGGAGACTTCAGTCTCCCATCTTTGCATCGGACACATTCGTCTTACTCATGGGTATCTCATGGAGAGGGGCCCTGTTCCACTCTGTGAAAATAGTCAGGTTCCATTTTCGGTTAGTCATATTCTGTTGGACTGTCCTGTCTATCACTGAGCACACAGAAGTTACCTCCGACGTCGTCACCGTTCTCATGCCTCATTCCTCATCCCTCCTTTATGACTGACCCACCTTTGACTCAGACTCTCGTTGACTTTTTGACAGTAACTGATATACTGCACAAACTTTGATGATACTTCCTTTAGCACTCATCACAGCCCTTTCTAACTCTCCCTCTGTTGTCCACTCCACCTTTGCTACTCTATAACCCTGCACTATCCCCTGCCCCGCTGCGCTGTGTGACCTTAGTAGGTTTAGCGTTTCTATTTGATTATAATAATAATCTCCTAGGTAGATCCTCATCTTCTCACCAAAATACTTAAGAAGAATGTCGACAAGAATGGGTTGCACCAACACCATGCTCAATGTCAAATGAACGAGTGATACGCCACCAGTACAGTACAGTAATGCCACAAATGCGTGTGGCATTTGTGGCATTACCTAGTCGGCACTATAAGAGCACTGCCCTATATCATTAATCTCAGCATACAGGAGGTGTAACAAACGGTACCGTAAGCAAATCAGCAGCGTATTAAGCAGCACAATATAGTGCAAGGAAAAACAGCTACTTCAGGACATGCACCCTATATTACGAACACAGGTAGTAATTCAAGGTATGGAGAAAATTCTCCAATGGAGGGGGGTATGCGCCCTTTCTACCCTTGTTAAGGGCCTCACCCTTTCTGCCCTTAGGAAGGGGCCAGACGAGGCGAGTCTGGGTGCATAAACAACTTAATACAGACCAGATGTACTGACCACAGTGTGTCACGTGGTCTGACCAAGTAGCAGCGAGTGTGTATGTGACTTAATAGACATTTGAGATAAATGTAACTCTTTGCCGTAACAGGAAAATTATGGTAAACTGCTGTATTAGTTTCTACACTTAAACAATACAATCATGTGTTCCAGTGATCAAAGTATTTAGAGAACACAAGCATTTTTATTGCCACTTGTAGCAGCATGTAGCAATTGTTGAAATTGTGCTGATATCAGCGATCAAGCCCCACGAGGCACCACGAGGCTGCAAGAGGAGTTAGATTGAATACGGGCTCCGAAGAGGTCATACGACACGAGGGGTCATACAGCGCGAGGCGACGTAACTCAACAAAGACATTAGTCGTGGACGTCGGTACGCTAATTTAATCTCCACTAACGTCGGGAAATCGGATAAGAACTCTGTTCCAGCGCGTTTAGTGAATAACATCGCGGTATGTTCAGAAGTGTGCGCAGCTTCATATTACCGCTAAAAGACAAACTTAGAGACAATCGCAAGTGAACTCCATCGAAACAAGACGGTGACTCATCAGCGGCATTCTACAATCAAGACAGCATTTCCGCCGTATATGGTGGAGCCAACACCATCGCTCACGTTACAAGAGCAAGGTATGTTTTTATGTTCTTTTCAGGCAGGGGACTGCGCAGTTCTTGTAGGACAAGAGCATCAAAATTTACCTATTGACGGCGGTTATGCGTGGACTTTTAAGTCCAAACATGTGAGTAAACCGCCTTTCAGTCCATCAAAGACTGAAATATGGGCATATGCTCCTTTGGGGCAATAATTATACACCTTTATGTTTACATTACAGCCCAGTGGAGAATGAGGCCATGGATGTCTCCCCTGTGAAGGAGTGGGGGATGGCTGCGACTTCTTGGATTCATCAATAAGCTAAGTAGCAAGCTTTACAGTACATTATCGTAGGAGCACATTACTCCACACAAGGCCTGTTGCACCTGGCCGTAACTAAAGTCAGCAATACAGCGACCAACATGGCAATACAACGGTGAGGCAAACACAGGTGTGGTTTTCTCTTTACCAGTATAATCCATCACTACTGTGTACAATATTTACACAGTTAAGTTATTAAGTTAGCACTATAATGATAAGACAGAGCAAATAACCACTCAAAGCAGGAGAGGATTCGAGTAGAGTAAGGGAGAGTCTGCCACACAGCCTGGTACTCATATGTGACGTCACCTTGGCCGAGGAACTGGCTCTCACCTTATTGGGGAATTGAACTCAACTTTTAATAAAGCAGTGGGGCCCGAGAACTACTATACACTGAACTACCAGGTAACTGGTCGAGAGGACATGCCGGTGGTTGCTTGATGAACATCGAATAAATTATAACATACTCGGTACACACCACACTCCTCTTTACTGCACTGCATTTAGGAATTTTCTCATCCCTTCAAAGTTCTCTTCACTGAAGTTTGGTGTCTCACACTCTTCACCTGCCTCTCGACCCTCAACATTTAGTTTCACAAGAAATACAAAGTTTAGTACTATATGCTTACTATCACACGGGGACTCTCATTTTCTATTTCAATGTCAGATGTACTTGTGGTAAACACAAGACCAAGTCTTGCAGGTTCTCCTCCTATTCTCTCTTGTGTCTGTAACATTCTGACATAAAACTTTTCCCTAACTACTTCCATCATCCCAGCTCTCCATGGTTCCCCATGAGGGTCCCAGTTCTCACAATCAATTTCTTTGTGGTTGCAAATCACTCGTGATTTCTACTTGTTGTTTTTGCTAAGGTTTCGATCACTCTTATGGTTTCTTCGTCTTGGTCTCTAATTACTTAGCAGCGGGTTGTAAATCATTACTACCATCACTCTGAGTCCCACAGCTTTGACTGTCCTCCACTATGTATTGAATTGATTAATTTCCATTTGTCTTTCTTATGTATTCAAACCTCCACAATTTCTAACTAGTAAAGTCATCCCTCCCCGTTCACTGCTTCATCTGCCTCTCATTATTACTTGGTATCCTCCTGAGAATACGGCATCAGTTATCATTTCAGGAAGTTTCGTGTCTGTGATAGCTGTGATGTCTGGGTTTACCTCTGCTATCTATTCTATAAACTCAGCACTTTTGTTCGATAATGCATCCCCATTTGTGTACCATACTGACCTTTCTTTGTTTATTGTTGTTTAGTTTTTCTGTTAATTGAGCATCTTTCTAGAGTGCGATAAGTAGGGCTGGGGTTGGTGTGTGCATCTAGAGGTAGTGTGAGTCAGGTGTGTCTAGGCTAGCTTGATTGAACGTCGCAGAGTACCTCCTGATTCTCTTGATTATTTTTCATCTACTCAGTGAACCCAGTAGTCTCATTGACCCCAATGAGCCTCAATAAACCCAATAAGCTCTTTATTCAAATATAATATTTTGATCCATAAGCTTCTGTCTTCTTACACTGCAAGTTCCCTCAGTTTTCTCATGAATGGAATGGAATTTTCTTTTCCATTCCGCATCCAATTTGCTCTTTAGACCATTTATAATTACATCATGATAGTACAACTCACCTCCTGCACTCCCTCTCACCCTCGGGCTTCCACCTCCTCAGATTTACAATTTTCTTACACTCATGAGTAAAGTACGACTACTTGTAAATAAGAGCCGGTATGCTATGTTTCTTGTGTATGTACTCACCTATATGTGACTGGAGGGGGCGAGTTCCAGCTCCTGGCCCCACTTCTCAACTTTCCTCTTGCCGGATTCACTCCTTAGCCTCGTGGACATGATTGAACCTGCTCTTAAAGCTATGTACTCACCTAATTGTACTCACCTAATTGTGGTTGCAGGGGTCGAGACTCAGCTCCTGGCCCCGTCTCTGCACTGTCCGCTACTGGGTCTCTGCTCTCCCTGCTCCATGAGCTTTATCATACCTTGTCTTAAAACTATGTATGGTTCCCGCCTCCACTATATCGTTCGCTAGACTATTCCACTTCCTAACTACTCTATGGCTGAATAATTGCTTCCTAACATCCCTTTGACTCATCTGAGTCTTCAGCTTCCAGTTGTGTCCCCTTGTTTCTGTGTTCCCTCTCTGGAACATCCTGTCACTATCTACCTTGCCGATTCCCCGCAGTATTTTGTATGTCGTTATCATGTCTCCTCGAACCCTTCTGTCCTCCAGTGTTGATAGTCCTATTTCCCTCAACCTTTCTTCATAGGGCAGTCCCCTGAGTTGTGGAACTAGCCTTGTCGCAAACCTTTGCACTTTCTCTAATTTCTTGACATGCTTGACAAGGTGTGGGTTCCAGACTGGTGCTGCATACTCTAGTATGGGCCTGACGTACACGGTGTACAGTGTCTTGAACAATTCCTTGTTAAGGTAACGGAACGCTAATCTTAGGTTTGCCAGTCGTCCATATGCTGCCGTGGTTATCTGGTTGATGTGTGTTTCCGGAGACGTGCTTTGCGTTATACTCACCCCAAGGTCTTTCTCCTTTGATGAGGCTTGTAGCCTTTGTCCACCTAGCCTGTACTCTGTCAGCGGTCTTCTTTGCCCTTTTCCGATCTTCATGACTTTGCATTTGGTGGGGTTAAATTCGAGAAGCCAGTTGCTAGACCAGATGTCAAGCTTGTCCAGGTCTCTTTGAAGTCCTGCTTGGTCTTCATCCGATGTGATTCTCCTCATTAATTTCACATCATCTGCGAAAAGAGACACTTCTGAGTCTATCCCGTCCGTCATGTCATTCACATATAGCAAGAATAGCATTGGTCCTAGGACTGACCCCTGCGGTACACCGCTCGCCACAGGCGCCCACTGTGATACCTCATCACGCACCATGACCCGTTGTTGTCTCCCTGTGAGGTATTCCCTGATCCATTCCAGTGCCCTTCCTGTTATACACGCTTGGTCTTTCATCTTCTTTACTAATCTCATGAGAGGAACTGTGTCAAAGGCCTTCCTGCAGTCCAGGAAAATGCAGTACACCCACCCTTCTCTCTCTTGCCTTACCTCTGTTATTTTATCATAGAACTCCAGGAGGTTTGTTACACAGGATTTGCCTTCCCTGAATCCGTGCTGTCTGGCGTTGATTATCCTGTTCTGCTCCAGATGCTCCACCATTCTTTTCCTGATGATTTTCTCCAAGACTTTGCACACTATACACGTAAGTGACACCGGTCTGTAGTTTAGTGTATGTGTGTGTGTGTGTGTGTGTGTGTGTGTGGTGCGTGTGTGAGTGTTTATGTGTGTGTGTGTGTGTGTGGTGTGTGTGTGTGTATGTGTGTGTGTATGTGTGTGTGTGAATGTGTATGTGTGTGTGTGTGTGTGTTCTCACTTATATGTGGTTGCAGGGATCGAGTCATAGCTCCTGGCCCCGAAAAAAAAACATACCACGGGAAGGGTTAGAACCCGCGGTCAGAGAGTCAAAACTCCAGACCAATGCGCTAGCCACTGGGCCAGCTGTGTGTGTACTCACCTAGTTGTACTCACCTAGTTGTGGTTGCAGGGGTCGAGTCATAGCTCCTGGCCCCGCCTCTTCACTGGCCGCTACTGGGTCACTCTCCCTGCGCCATGAGCTTTATCATACCTCTTCTTTAAGCTATGTATGGAGCCTGCCTCCACTACATAAACTATTCCACTTCCTGACCACTCTGTGACTGAAAAAATACTTCCTAACATCTCTGTGATTCATCTGAGTCTTCAACTTCCAACTGTGTCCCCTTGTTGCTGTGTCCCATCTCTGGAACATTCTGTCTCTGTCCACTTTGTCAATTCCTCTCATTATCTTATATGTTGTTATCATGTCCCCCCAATCACTCCTGTCCTCCAGTGTCGTCAGGTCGATTTCCCTTAACCTCTCCTCGTAGGACATACCCCTTAGCTCCGGGACTAGTCTTGTTGCAAACCTTTGCACTTTCTCGAGCTTCTTCACGTGCTTGGCTAGGTGTGGGTTCCAAACTGGTGCTGCATACTCCAGTATGGGCCTAACGTACACAGTGTACAGGGTCCTGAACGATTCTTTATTAAGATGTCGGAATGCTGTTCTTAGGTTTGCTAGGCGCCCATATGCTGCAGCAGTTATTTGGTTGATGTGCGCCTCAGGAGATGTACCTGGTGTGTGTGTGTGAGTGTACTCACCTATTTGCTCACCTATTTGTGGCTGCAGGGGTCGAGTCAAGCTCCTGGCCCTGCCTCTTCACTAATTGCTACTGGGTCCTCTCTCCCCCTGCTCCATGAGCTTTATCAAACCTCGTCTTAAAACTATGTATGGTTCCTGCTTTCACTACGTCACTTTCTAGGCTATTCCACTTCCAGACAACTCTATGACTGAAGAAATACTTCCTAACATCCCTTTGACTCACAGGAGTATTCAGCTTCCAATTGTGACCCCTTGTTTCTGTGTCCCATCTCTGGAACATTCTGTCTTTGTCCACCTTGGCAATTCCTCGCAGTATTTTATGTGTCGTTATCATGTCTCCCCTGACCCTGCTGTCCTCCAGTGTCGTCAGGCCGATTTCCCATAACCTTTCTTCGTTGGACAATCCCCTTAGCTCTGGGACTAGTCTTGTTGCAAACCTTTGCACTTTCTCTAATTTTTTGACGTGCTTGACCAGGTGTAGATTCCAAACTGGTGCTGCATACTCCAATATGGGCCTGACGTTTATGGTGAACAGAGTCTTGAACGATTCCTTACTGAGGTATCGGAATGCTATTCTTAGGTTTGTCAGACGCCTTTATGCTGCAGCAGTTATCTGATTAATGTGCGCCTCAGGAGATGTGCTCGGTATTATACTCACCCCAAGATCTTTTTTCTTGAGTGAGGTTTGCAGTCTTTGGATACCTAAACTATACTCTGTCTGCGGTCTTCTTTGCCCTTCCCAGATCTTCATGACTTTGCATTTGGCGTGGTTAAATTCAAGGAGCCAGTTGCTGGACCAGGCTTGTAGCCTGTCCAAGTCTGTTTGTAGTCCTGCCTGATCCTCGACCGATTTAATTCTTCTCATTAACTTCACATCATCTGCAAACAGGGACACTTCTGAGTCTATCCCTTCCGTTATGTCATTCACATATACCAAAAACAGCACAGGTCCTAGAGCTGACCCCTGTGGAACCCCACTAGTCACAGGCGGCCACTCTGACACCTCGTCATGTACCATGACTCGTTGTTGCCTCCCTGTCAGATATTCTTTGATCCACTGCAATGCTTTCCTGTTATGCGTGCCTGATCCTCTAGCTTTTGCATTAACCTTTTGTGAGGAACTGTATCGAAGGCCTACTTGCAGTCCAAGAAAATGCAATCTATCCACCCCTCTCTCTCGTGTCTTACTTCTGTTACCTTGTCATAAAACTCCAGTAGGTTTGTGACACAGGATTTTCCTTCCCTGAAACTGTGATGGTTGTCGTTTATAAGCTTGTGTCTTTCTAGGTGCTCCACCACTCTGCTCCTGATGATCTTCTATACTATACACGTCAGTGACACAGGTCTGTAGTTTAATGCCTCGTGTCTATCTCCTTTCTTAAAAATTGGGACTACATTTGCCATCTTCCATACCTCAGGTAGTCGCCCAGTTTCAATGGATGGGTTGAAGATTTTTGTTAGTTGCACTCACAGCATCTCTGCTCCCTCTAAGGACCCCACGGAGAGATATCTGGTCCCTCCGCCTTTGAGGTATCAAGTTCACATAGCAGCTTCTTTACCTCCTCCTCGGTTGAGTGTATTTCATCCAGTACTTGTTTGTGTGCCTCATTATTCTGAATTCCTGGAGTCCTTACTGTCTCCACTGTAAATACTTTTTAAATCTAATGTTGAGCTCCTCACATACCTCTTGGTCGTTTCTTGTGAACTCCCCACCTTCCTTCCTCATCCTGATTACCTGGTCCTTGACTGCTGTTTTCCTCCTGATGTGACTATGCAACAGCTTCGGATCAGACTTGACTTTAAATGCTATGTCATTTTCGTATTGTCGCTTAGCTTCCCTTCTTATCTGTGCATATTCGTTTCTGGCTCTTCGGCTAATCTCTTTATTTTCCTGGGTCCTTTGTCTTCTGTACGTTTTGCATTCTCTAGTGCACTTAGTTTTTGCCTCCCTACATCTTTGGGTGAACCAAGGACTCCTTCTGGTTTTCACATTATTTCTGTTTCCCTTGGAAACAAACCTCTCCTCTGCCTCCTTGCATTTTGTTGTCACATAGTCCATCATTTCTTTTACTGGTTTTCCTGCCAATTCTCTCTCCCACTGAATGTCTTGCAGGAAGTTCCCCATGCCTGTGTAGTCCCCCCTTTTCGTAGTTTGTTTTTTTCGGTCCTATTCCTGCTACCCTCTCCACTTGTAGCTCAACTATGTAATCAAAGCACAGAACCACATTATCACTAACTCCAATGGGCCTTTCGTATGTGATATCCTCGATGTCTGAATTACTCAAGGTGAATACTAGGTCCAGTCTTGCTGGTAGTGTATCTAACATGTTGATGCATGAGGTTTTCCAGTACCACATCCATCATCTTGGCTCTCCATGTTTCGGACCCCCATGGGGCTCCAGGTTTCCCAGTCAATCTCTTTGTGATTGAAATCACCCATAACTAGTAACTTTGCTCTCCCCATGTGGGCTCTTCTGGCCACCTAGGCTAGTGTGTCTACCATTGCTCTGTTGCTCTCGTCGTATTCTTCTCTTACCCTCCTGCAGTTCTGTGGCGCATTGTATATTACTGCAATTACCACCTCATGGCCCTCAGACTGGATTGTTCCTACTGTGTAGTCCCTTTCGCCCATTCCATCCATTCCTTCCATTTCCTCAAATCCCCACTGGTTTTTAATGAGCAGTGCAACTCCTCCTCCCCCTCTGATCCCTCTATCTTTCCTCAGGATTTGATATCCGGGTGGAAAGATTGCATCTATTACCATCCATGTGAGTTTTGTTTCTGTAAGTGCTGTTATGGTTTGGGGAGGGTACGTTTGGGTTGGGAAGTGGGAGACCTGATGAGGAACTATGGGTGGTTCCTGTGAAGGTGGAGTTTGTAATAAGGTGGGTGGGGGCATTGGGTATGGCATGTGTGTTTTGGGTTAGAATGTTTGGTTGCATTGGGGTAGTCCTGGTTGGGGGCTTCTGTAGGTAGTTGTTAGGGAGGTTTTATTTGAACTTCCTCCTGAGTCTGGGTTCTCCTGTCCATCTCCATCGTCACCTCTGTTTCCTCCTTTCGTCTTTGCAATCTCTCTTTCAGTTTCTGTTCTTCTTCTCGTGCTCTGTCACGGTCGAGTTTCACCCTCCAGTACGCCGACATATCCCTTAGTCTTGCTTTCTCCTGCAGGATCATATTTTGAGCCGATTCTGCCTTGAAAATCACTTTGACTGGCCGGATTCTTCCTCTTGCACTCCCCTTATTCTCAGAAAATTTGCCAGCTGGGTCATGTCATCTTCTATTGCTTTCATGATGCTTTCAATCGCTTTTTTCTCCCCTTGTCCTCTTGCTTCGTAAGTTTCCCTTCAACTTCCTGGAGCCCATAAAGACTGATCTCTCCCTTTCATTCTGCCACTGCCTGTCCCTATATATCCCCTGATTCGATTTAGTTGCCTCCATTGCAGCTTTCCTTTCTTCAGTCTCTTCACTCTCTGTTGTCCCTGGGCCCAGTGGTCTGTTATTTTCCCTTCTCAGCTGTCCCTGGGCACTGCTGCGTGTGTGTGTGGTGTGTGTTTACTCACCTATTTGTGGTTGCAGGGGTCGATTCATAGTTCCTGGCCCCGCCTCTTCACTGATCGCTACTAGGTGTGTAC
Source organism: Cherax destructor (assembly GCA_009830355.1). Classification (NCBI taxonomy): domain Eukaryota; kingdom Metazoa; phylum Arthropoda; class Malacostraca; order Decapoda; family Parastacidae; genus Cherax; species Cherax destructor. The sequence continues at coordinate 71,356 of WNWK01003873.1, forward strand.
TCACCTATTTGTACTCACCTATTTGTGGTTGCAGGGGTCGAGTCATAGCTCCTGGCCCCGCCTCTTCACTGATTGTTACTAGGTCCTCTCTCTCCTTGCTCCATGAGCTTTATCAAACCTCGTCTTAAAACTATGTATGGTTCCTGCCTCCACTACGTCACTTTCTAGGCTATTCCACTTCCTGACAACTCTATGACTGAAGAAATACTTCCTAACATCCCTTTGACTCATAGGAGTCTTCAACTTCCAATTGTTACCCCTTGTTTCTGTGTCCCACTCTCTGGAACTTCTTGTCTCTGTCCACCTTATCTATTCCTCGCAGTATTTTATATGTCGTTATCATGTCTTCCCTAACCCTCCTGTCCTCTAGTGTCGTCAGGCCGATTTCCCTTAACCTTTCTTCGTTGGACAATCCCCTTAGCTCTGGGACTAGTCTTGTTGCAAACCTTTGCACTTTCTCTAATTTCTTGACGTGCTTGACCAGGTGTGGGTTCCAAACTGGTGCTGCATGCTCCAGTATGGGCCTGACGTATATGGTGTACAGAGTCTTGAACGATTCCTTAGTGAGGTATTGAAACGCTATTCTTAGGTTTGCCAGCCGCCCGTATGCTGCAGCAGTTATCTGATTGATGTGTGCCTCAGGAGATGTGCTCGGTATTATATTCACCCCAAGATCTTTTTTCTTGAGTGAGGTTTGCAGTCTTTGGCCACCTAGACTATACTCTGTCTGTGGTCTTCTTTGCCCTTCCCCGATCTTCATGACTTTACATTTGGCAGGGTTAAATTCAAGGAGCCAGTTACTGGACCAGGCTTGTAGCCTGTCCAGGTCTCTTTGTAGTCCTGCCTGATCCTAGACTGATTTAATTCTTCTCATTAACTTCACATCATCTGCAAACAGGGACACTTCCGTTATGTCATTCACATATACCAAAAACAGTACAGGTCCTAGGACTGACCCTGGTGGAACCCCACTCGTGTGTGAGTGTGTGTGTGTGTATGAGCAACCTTCATATTCGAAAGGTAAAGTATTATTTTTTTTTTTAGCACATTAGTAATATTTTTAAAGTATCGGTTGGTATCACCCAGTTTTCACTGACACCGATACCAAAAAAACTGCCGATTCCCGCACGTACAGATACCGAAACTTTGGCCAGTCTCTAATATATGCATAAATTTTACATTCATACATACAGCAATAAATACAATATACATACACCTGAATATATAAAAAATATGCATGTAAGCAAATGAACATGCATAAATAGACTTATGTATACATCTTTACACGAAAATAGACTTTCAAAAGTCTTATACATATGAATATGCACATGTGCATACGAAAGTGCATGAAAATTAATATATATATATACTATATGCATATTCATACATCTGCTCACGTATGCAACACATATTTGTGCACGTGTATTTATGCACAAGAACACATACATGCATACATATGCACACATTTTCACACTTATGCATACTGCACACATATACACATATGAATACATACGTACATAAATACATAGATACATTTACTGTTAAATTACAGTGGAACCTCTGGTCACGACCATAATTCGTTCCAAAACTCTGGTTGCGACCCAATTTGGTCGTGACCTGAATCTAATTTCCCAATTGGATTGCGTGTAAATACGATTAATCCGTTCCAGACCCCTACGAACTGTATGTAAATATTGTTTTTTTTTTAATATTTTAAGCACAAAAATAGTTAATTATACCATAGAATGCACAGTGTAATAGTAAACTAAATGTAAAAACCTTGAATAACACTGAGAAAACCTTGAACAATAGAGAAAACTAACATTGCACGAGTCCTAAGAGTTTTAAGGGGCGTCTAATGGCTGAGCAGTGAACTCCATAATTTATAGTCCGATTTCTTTCGTTTTTGGTGTACTTTAAGAAGCGTCTTTCCGTCATATATTACCAAGTTTCAATAAGATAACCCAACAAACAACTGAGAAAATAAATATTTACCAAAAATCATATATGGCAAGCCTTAGCCGTGTACTGGGACTGCGGGAAGCTGTATGTGCGCTACCTGCTGATAAAACATTGCTAATGCAAATTTATCACGGTCGTAGTTACTGAAATTTATAAATAATCAAAGTTTGAATAATAATTAAATATACAAAATATTGCACAGTTTAATAGAGAAAAAAACTTAAATAACAGAGTTAGGTGTACACAAACAACAGGAAGTGGGGAAAATTGTCACATGAGAAAAAAATGATTTGGAATGTGAAAATTGGTGCGGTTGTGTTTGTTCGGCACCCGATTATGTGTTCGTGATCAGATGCAAAAATTTGGCGAATTTTTTGGTCTTGAACCAATTTGTTCATGTTCAGGAGAGTTCGTGACCAGAGGTTCCACTGTATGAAAGTGCATAAATGTGCAGAAATTTATACACACAAACATACACACACGTATACATATTTTTAGTTTGCTTCATTGGAATTTTCTGACCACCCTCCAACATTTCTGACCACCCTCCAACATTTCTGACCTCCCTTCAATATTTCTGACTACCCTCCAATATTTCTGACCACCCTCCAATATTTTTGACCAACCACCAATATTTCTGAACACCCACCAACATTTCTGACCACCCACCAATATTTCTGACCACCATCCAATATTTCTGACCACATACAATATTTTTGACCACCCACCAATATTTCTGAACACCCACCAACATTTCTGACCACCCTCCAATATTTCTGACCACCCTCTAATATTTCTGACCACCCTCCAATATTTCTGACCACCCTCCAATATTTCTGACCACCCTCCAATATTTCTGAACACCCACCAATATTTCTGACCACCCTCCAATATTTCTGACCACCCACCAATATTTCTGAACACCCACCAATATTTCTGAACACCCACCAACATTTCTGACCACCCTTCAATATTTCTGACCACCCTCCAATATTTCTGACCACCCACCAATATTTCTGACCACCCACCAATATTTCTGACCACCCACCAATATTTCTGATCACCTACCAATATTTCTGACCACCCACCAATATTTCTGACCACCCACCAATATTTCTGACCACCCATCAATATTTTTGACCATCCACCAATATTTCTGACCACCCATCAATATTTATGACCACCCACCAATATTTATGACCACCCATCAATATTTTTGACCACCCACCAATATTTCTGACCATCCACCAATATTTCTGACCACCCATCAATATTTTTGTCCACCCACCAATATTTCTGACCACCCTTCAATATTTCTGACCACCCACCAATATTTCTGACCACCCTCCAATATTTATGAACACCCTCCAATACTTCTGACCACCCTCCAATATTTCTGACCACCCTCCAATATTTCTGACCACCCACCAATATTTCTGAACACCCTCCAATACTTCTGACCACCCTCCAATATTTCTGACCACCCTCCAATATTTCTGACCACCCTCCAATATTTCTGACCACCCTCAATATTTCTTTTGCTGCACTGAGGTAGAGGAGACTGGGCTTATGGAACACAGGGAAATCTTTCTCGGGTCACACAGAGACTGAAATACGTCTGGTAATATTTTCAATTTTCAGAAAATGTCTGATGAGATCAAGCATAAAGGAAGAGCAGTGTGTGGAGACTGAAGCTGCACTGCTGCTGTGCTGTCAGCAGTATGAAGCTGTGTCCAGGCCTGCAGCTGCACTCTACATAACACTAACTAGTCTTAATGCACTCTCTCATATGTATCAGTTCTCCTTAAGCTGGTATATTAATCTATATATCTGCGTTATAGAGAATACGTAAGTATCCAAGATTTATAAACATTTCTTAACCTCACTGGTCGTCTCCCCCAAGACAAGAGACTGCTGTGTCTATCATGGTAAGCGCTAAAGCCATAGGGTCAAAGATCGCCTGAAGATTGGAAGGCAATCAGGTTGATCCAAATATTGGAATGGTCGCTCATGTTCCCTGGATCAGGAGCCCTTCACCATGAAATGACAGCAGTGATGTGGAATTATGTATTGATCATTGCATTTACTGGGTATCAATTTAATACATATTGTGTCATTAATCAATTTCTTAAAGTTTGCTGAAATTTTTTTTCAATTATATCTGCCACTGTGAAAATAGTGGATGATGAATGTGCCATGTGCAATACATCTATGATACCTACATTATTAAACATATAGGAGAAACTCCAATTATAATGTGAGATTTTTTTTACCGTTTCACACACGTTTTTTAACACAGTCCAGCAGATGTTTGTTATTTGAGATGTTTGAATGTTGAAGACCTTCCGTATCTGTGAATAGCACTTACCTTGTTCAAATGTTTATCTTTTTTTATTATTATTTTTTAGCGGGAAGAGCTCAGTTTTAGAGCGTCGTCTGAGTTTGTTGCGGGAGTCTCTGGTGAATGAGGTTCACTCGGCTGTGGTCTGTGGTCTGGCTGCTGCTCACAGACTACCCTTCACCTTCCTAATAACTCTCCATGTCCTCAGGTCAGTGAAAAGCTTTGTAGGTACATATTTTAAGCTTTATTTGTAAGTAATATGAACAGTGAAATATAAATAGGCTAAGAGAGCAGTTTTTCCTTAAAACTTAATGGTGAGTTTTTCGTTGATCTGTAACAACAACTGTTGACTTTGGATTTAGCGGATTCTGCCTCTTGTTTCAGGATTGCATCCGCCCACACACTATGTCCTTTATATTTTAAATCCTTCATATAGAGGTTTTATTGTGTTGTTTAATGTTTCTCAGTCGTATAGTAAACAGCAGTGTATTGTAATGTGTTCTGGATCTCGTTTCAGGTATAAGTTTCTTATTATATTAGGTTCTGCTTCAAGGACAACATTTATAATTTAGTCAAAACTAAGCAGAGACGCTCATATGAGAGAAATGATTCCTCCCTCACTTTTTCCTGGGACTTTCATATGTCCAGGTGACAGATCAAAATTTTAAGGCATAGTGCTTAACACTTGAGTATACTTTTAAGCTGCCTCTGTCATGGTTGTGGGTACGGGCTGCAGTATGCTGGCAATGGTTCATGCAACAAACGTAGAAAATAAAACCCTGAAGCAAGGAAATATGATTTTTCTAAAGAGTTTCATGAACCATAATGTCCTGCACCTTCCCTGGAAGCTACACCATGTTTGTACCAGGTCAAGCGTACTACACATCAATCCTTAAAAGCAATGTAGGCTACAGAAGTAAGGGAGAAACGTTACAGAAGTAACTTTACAGAAGTAACGTTCTTTTCACGTAGAATGTAGAAAAATGGTTCAGAGAATGTAGATAAATTGTTCAGAGAATGTTTCGCCAATGTGGCGAAACGTTTCCTCAATAAAGATACCCAAGTGTTGCATATGTGTCTAATTTATCAACTTGTCGGTTCTCTGAACCATTTATCTACATTCCTGTCAGACACAACAACATCTTGGGATCTTAACACAGGAATTCTTCACTTGCCTAACATTTAGGCATGACCTACTTCCACAGGTGGATTTGTCAAATGTGATACCACCTACGACTGCTTCACCTCACCTGTCAACAGTATATAAGCAACTTCTTCCCACATATTCTGTATTCTTTTCAAGATTGATGGACTGACTACATCGACTCAAGGTTGAGGGACTAATTACCTCAAACTCCTCCTGTTCTTCACGATTCTCCTTTGTATGGACTGATGAAGCCACTGTGTGGGAAACGTTTCCTCAGTAAAGATACCCAAGTGTTGCACATGTGTCTAATTTATCAGACTGTATGTTGTTGAGTGTATCACTAGCATGTATCACTAGAGTGTGCAGTGTATCCGTAGACTCTTTTGTTATACATTTTCTACCTTGACTATGATAGTGTAGCTTACTTGGTTGATTCGGAGAGTATCACTTGAAGACATGATATGGAAAAGTGTATCTCAAGATCTATAATGTTGCAGAGTGTATCCCTAAACTAGAAGATGAGTCTCTCAGTTTTGCATATCTACAAAAACATTAGATGATGAGACAATCAGTCCCTCAGCCTAAGAGCAGGTATTCAATGCATTTGTGTCTAACTCATCAACTTTTTAGTATTGTATACCAGTGATGTATTGATTCGTGTCAGATGCAGCATCACCATGGAATCTTAGTACAGAAGACGTCACAACCTACATACTAACGTCTGGTCCATCTCTTGACTCTAATATATAAAAGTCCATCTTCCTATCAGTGCATCATATTCATCAAGATAGCGGGGGCTTAATGTCCCCTGGTCTTCGATCAGCCCTCCCGGTTGATCAAGGCTTAATCAAACATGCTGTTATTGTTGGCCACACGTAGTGAAACGTACTAACCATAGCCCGGCTGGTCAGGAGCTGATTAAAGTCTACCTGGAGTCTAACTGGAGGGCATTCTGGGGATCAACGCCCCCGCGGCCCGGTCCACGACCAGCCCCCCCGGTGTATCAGGGCCTGATCAACGAGGCTGTTACTGCTGGCCGCACGTAGTCCAACGTACGAACCACAGCCCGGCTGATCCGGCACTGACTTTAGGTATCTGTCCAGCTCCCTCTTGAAGACAACCAAGAGTGTACTAGTAATGCCCCTTATGGCTGGTGGGAGGCTGTTGAACAGTCTTGGGCCCCGGCCACTTATTGTTTTTTCTCTTAGTGTACCAGTGGCGCCCCTACTTTTCACTGGGGGTATGTTGCATCGCCTGCCAAGTCTTTTGCTTTCGTAGGGAGTGATTTATGTGTGCAGATTAGGAGACAGTCCCTCCAGAATCTTCCAGGTGTAGATTATGATATATCTCTCTCGCCTGCGCTCCAGTGAGTACAAGTCAAGTGCTTCCAGGCGTTCCCAGTAGTTAGGGTGTTTGATGGAACATATACGTGCAGTAAAGGTTCTCTGTACATTATCTAGATCTGCAATTTCACCTGCCATGAATGGGGAAGTTAATGTACAGCAGTATTCCAGCCTAGAGAGAATAAATGATTTATAAAGGATCATCATTGGCTTAGCATCTCTTGTCAAGAATGTTCTCGTTATCCATCCTATCAGTTTCCTCGCAGATGTGATAGTGACATTGTTGTGGTCCTTGAAGGTGAGGTCTTCGGACATTACCACACCCTGGTCCTTCACATTACTTTTCCGCTCTATTGTGTGATTAGAGTTTGTAGTATACTCAGTCCTAGCTATTATTTCCTCCAGTTTTCCATAACGGAATAGTTGGAGTTTGTCTTCATTGAACATCATATTGTTCTCCGTTGCCCATTGGAAAACTTGGTTTATATCTTCTTGGAGATTTGCCGTGTCTTCAATGGATGACACTCTGATGCAGATCCTAGTATCGTCTGCAAAGGATGATGCAGTGCTATGGTTTACATCTCTGTCAATGTCTGATATGAGAATGAGGAACAGGATAGGAGCGAGTACTGTGCCTTGTGGGACAGAGCTCTTCACTATGGCAGCTTCCGATTTAACTCTGTTTACCACTACTCTTTGTGTTCGATTGGTTAGAAAGTTGAAGATCCATCTGCCTACTTTGCCATTTATCCCTTTAGCACGCATTGTGTGTGCTATTACACTATGGTTGCACTTGTCAAAGGCTTTTGCAAAATCTGTGTATACTACATCTGCATTCCTCTTTGTTTTCCAAGGCATCTAAGGCCATATCATAGTGGTCGAATAGTTGCGAGAGGCAGGAGCGATCTGCTTTGAAACCATATTGCCCTGGATTGTGAAATTTTTGAGAGTCCAAGTGGTTTGCTATCCTGCTTCTTAGAACTCTTTCAAAGATTTTTTAAGATGTGAGACGTTAAAGCTACTGCTTTGCTGCCATCTTTATGGAGTGGGGCCATATCCGTTGTTTATAGTGACTGTGAAATCTCACCTGTGTCTATGCTCCTTCTCCATAGCATACTTAGGGACAGTGAGAGGAGTTTCTTGCAGTTCTTAATAAACATTACACCAGTCGGGGCCTGGTGCTGAGTGCATGGGCATGTCGTCGATGGCTTTCTCAAAGTCTAGTGGAGTTAGGGTTATGTCAGAAATTTGGCATACATTTGAGGCTCATTCTAGTTCCTTTTTGAGGACAACCAGAGATTTGTTAGTAATTCATCTTTGCTCGAAGGGAGGTTTTTTTGTGCAAGTTTGGGAACATTCCTTCCAGGATTTTCCAGGTATAAATTATGGAGGATCTTCCTCGCCTTTATTCCTTGAGACTTTAGTGTTCACAGTAGTTCAGATGTTTAAGAAGTAGTGAAAGTTCTCTGTACGTTTTCTAGCTCAGCAGTCTCACCTGCCATGTGAGGTGGGGGGAGGATCGTTAGTCTGTACCGGTATTGATACCTGGAGATAACAAGTGACTTGAAAAATGTCGTCATTGTTTCATCATCATCTGGTGTGAAAGTTCTAGTTAAGCGGCTTATCATTTCCGTTGCGGTAAAAACAGCAGCATTATTGTGGTCCTTGAATGTTAGATCATCTGACATCATCACTCCCAAGTCTCGCACATGAAACTTTCGCTCAGTTGAATGGTATGAATTGGTTCTGTCCAGTCATTATTTTCTCAATTCTTCTATTGCAGAGCACATGAAACCTGTCCTCATTGAACATCATATTGTTGTCTCAGAACCACTGGAAGACTTGAGATATATCCACTTGAAGATTCTCTGTATCTTCGAAGATGCAATTCCTTGTCTATGTGTGATATACAGTAAGGATGAGAGGTACAGAACTTTTCAATGTTGCATCCTCGAACTTAACCCTGTTTTCCACTACTCTCTGGGTTCTATTTGTTAAGAGATTAAATATAAATCTTTTAACTTTATTGATTAATTCTTTTGGAAACATTTTGTGTGCTATCACACCATGGTCAAACTTGAAAGATTTGGCAAATTCATTGTACACTGCAACATATTGCTTGACCTCCAATGCACCCTAGACCATGTAGTAATGAATAATCTAGCAATTGTGAAAGGCAGGAGTGACTTTCCCTAAATCCATTGTACCCTGGTTTCTGCATTTGTTGCAGCTCCATGTGACTGTCAGTCTTGCTTCTTACGACCAGTTCAAAGGTTCTGATGATGTGTAAAATTAGCGCTATTGGTCTAAAGTTTTTCGTAACAACTGTTGGATGACATCTGTGTCCAGGCTTCTTCTTCATAGAATACTGAAGGCCTGAGTAACCTAAGTAAGGCTAGAATTGTGAGTTCCACAAGTCTGGGCCTGGGGCAGATGCAAGGGCATGCAGTCGATGTTTTTTCAAAGTTAGAGGTGGGCAGAGGTACATCTGAAATTGTGTGCATATCGGCGGTGTTTTGCGTCTCAAAGTGTATCGCTAGACTATATGATGTCGCAGAGTGTATACCAAGACTGTATGATGTTGTTGACTGTATGATGTTGTGAGTATTACAAAAGTATTACATGACTGAATGTTTTATGTAGAGTGTATCCCTTGACTGCTTAATACTGTAGTGTACCCCAGGACTCTGCGATGTTGAGAGTATGCCTAGATAGTGTGATGTTGTATAGTGTGTATCTAGACTAAATGATGTTTATCACTAAACTGTATTATGTTGTTGTAGAATATATCAGTAGACTGTATGTGATCAATAGCCTTCGTCATGTTTTATAGTGCATATCTAGAATACATTATGTTGTAGAGTGTATACCTAGACTCTGTTATGATGCAGTGTGTATCACGAGATTGTGTAATGTTAATGAGTTTACCACTAGTATATACAATGACGTAGAGCATTACTAGACTGAATGATGCTGTATAGTGTATCAGTAAACTGTATGACGCTGTAGAGAGTATCACTATACTAATTGTATTGTGTCACTAGAGTGTGTGATGTTCAATATACCAGGATGTGTAACATTTCAATGTGTATTCCTAGACTGTATGAATGTATTCCAAAACTGTATGATGGTGAAGAGTGTATACCTAGATTGTATGATAATATATCGTGCACCCTAGACGGTATGATTATGCTGAGTGCCTCGCTAGTCTTTATGATTCTGGACTATTTGAGGTTGTAGAGTGTATGTCATGAGCGTTTGATGATGTACAATAAGTGTATACCATGACTATGCTATTACAGAGTGTCTGGAAGTGTTGATCCATGTGAAGAAGCTTTGTTGCATCACCTCACGTCAAGCAGAAGTGGCACTGCTGCAGCAGCACCTCCAGACTGGCTCCCACCTTCACTGGTTCAAGCCTGGCCGGCACTCTCTCACCTGCTGACTCTACCCACCTTCCAAGGTATAGTGTGTCACCTACTAACTCTACCCACCTTCCAAGTTATAGTGTGTCACCTGATGACTCTACCCACCTTCCAAGGTATAGTGTGTCACCTACTGACTCTACCCACCTTCCAAGGTATAGTGTGTCACCTACTGACTCTACCCACCTTCCAAGGTATAGTGTGTCACCTACTGACTCTACCCACCTTCCAAGGTATAGTGTGTCACCTACTGACTCTACCCACCTTCCAAGGTATAGTGTGTCACCTGGTGATTCTACCCACCTTCCAAGGTATAGTGTGTCACCTACTGACTCTACCCACCTTCCAAGGTATAGTGTGTCACCTACTGACTCTACCCACCTTCCAAGGTATAGTGTGTCACCTACTGACTCTACCCACCTTCCAAGGTATAGTGTGTCACCTACTGACTCTACCCACCTTCCAAGGTATAGTGTGTCACCGACTGACTCTACCCACCTTGCAAGGTATAGTGTGTCACCTGGTGATTCTACCCACCTTCCAAGGTATAATGTGTCACCTGCTGACTACCCACCTTCCAAGGTATAGTGTGTCACCTGGTGATTCTACCCACCTTCAAAGGTTTAGTGTGTCTCCTGATGACTCTACCCACCTTCCAAGGTATAGTGTGTTACCTGATGACTCTACCCACCTTCCAAGGTATAGTGTGTCACCTGGTAACTCTACCCATCTTTCAAGGTATAGTGTGTCACCTGGTATAGTGTGTTACCTGCTAACTCTACCCATCTTCCAAGGTATAGTGTATCACCTGCTGACTACCCACCTTCCAAGGTATAGTGTGTCACCTGGTGATTCTACCCACCTTCCAAGGTATAGTGTGTCACCTGGTGATTCTACCCACCTTCCAAGGTATAATGTGTCACCTGCTGACTCTACCCACCTTCCAAGGTATAGTGTGTCACCTGGTGATTCTACCCACCTTCAAAGGTTTAGTGTGTCTCCTGATGACTCTACCCACCTTTCAAGGTATAGTGTGTCACCTGCTGACTCTACCCACCTTCCAAGGTATAGTGTGTCACCTGGTAACTCTACCCATCTTCCAAGGTATAGTGTATCACCTGTTGACTACCCACCTTCCAAGGTATATTATGTCACCTACTGACTACCCACCTTCCTAAGGTATAGTGTGTCACCTACTGACTCTACCCACCTTCCAATATATAGTGTGTCACCTACTGACTCTACCCACCTTCCAATATATAGTGTGTCACCTACTGACTCTACCCACCTTCCAAACTAGTGTGTCAAATACTGACTCTACCCACCTTCCAAAGTATAGTGTGTCACCTACTGACTCTACCCACCTTCCAAGGTATCACTATATTATTGAGGTCATTGCCTACGTTTGAAAATACACGAGTAGTGTTATCACTGCATTATTATTATTTTTGTTTTAATAATTAATTATTATTATTATTATTATTTTCAACACGTCGGCCGTCTCCCACCGAGGCAGGGTGACCCAAAAAGAAAGAAAATCCCCTAAAAGAAAATACTTTCATCATCATTCAACATTTTCACCTCACTCATACATATTCACTGTTTTTGCAGAGGCGCTCAGATACTACAGTTTAGAAGTCCCTCCAAACTGCCACTATCCCAAACCCCTCCTTTACAGTGGAGGCATTGTACTTCCCATTTCAAGACCTCAAGTCCGGCTAACCGGTTTCCCTGAATCCCTTCACAAAATATTACCCTGCTCACACTCCATCAGCTCGTCAGGTCCCAAAAACCATTCGTCTCCATTCACTCCTATCTACCACGCTCACACATGCTTGCTGGAAGTCCAAGCCCCTCGCCCACAAAACCTCCTTTACCCCCTCTCTCCAACCTTTTCGAGGACGACCCCTATCCCGCCTTCCTTCCCCTACATATTTATACGCTCTCCAAGTCATTCTACTTTGATCCATTCTCTCTAAATGACCAACCCACCTCAACAACCCCTCTTCAGACCTCTGACTAATTTTTTTAGTAATTCCACACCTCCTCCTTATTTCCACACTCCGTATTCTCTGCATAATATTTACACAACACACTGCCCTTAGACAGGACATCTCCACTGCCTCCAGCCGCCTCCTCGCTGCAGCATTTGCAACCCATGCTTCACACCCATACTTCACACTATACTTTCGTACATTCCCTTCTTTGCCTCAATGGATAACGATTTTTGTCTCCACAGATACCTCAACGCACCTCTTACCTTTTTTCCTTCATCAATTCTATGGTTAACCTCATCCTTCATAAACCCATCCGCTGACAAGTCAACTCCCAAATATCTGAAAACATTCACTTCTTCCATACTCACTCTCTCCAATCTGATACCCAATTTTTCTTTATCTAAATCGTTTTACTTTCAACTTTCTACCTTTACACACCCTCCCAAACTCGTCCACTAACCTTTGCAACTTTTCTTTCGAATCTCTCATAAGCACAGTATCATCAGCAAAAAGTAACTGTGTCAACTCCCACCCCTCTCCCCAACACCTTAGCATTTACTTCTTTTACAACCCCATCTATAAATATATTAAACAACCATGGTGACATTACACATCCCTAAGACCTACTTTTACCGGGAAATAATCTCCCTGTCTCCTACACACCCTAACCTGAGCCTCACTATCCTCATAAAAACTCTTTACAGCATTTAGTAACTTACTACCTTTTCCATACACTTGCAACATCTGCCACATTGCTTCCCTATCCACTCTATCATATGCCTTTTCTAAATCCATAAATGCAATGAAAACTTCCCTACCTTTAACTAAATACTGATCACATATATGTTTCAATGTAAACACTTGATCTACACATCCCCTACCCACTCCAAAGCCTCCTTGCTCATCTGCAATCCTGCTCTCTGTCTTACCTCTAATTCTTTCAATAATAACCCTACAGTACACTTTACCTGGTATACTCAGTTAGCTTATTCCCCTATAATTTTTACAATCTCTTTTGTCCCCCTTCCCTATATATAAAGGAACTATACAATCTCTCTGCCAATCCCTAGGTACCTTCCCCTCTTTCATACATTTATTAAACAAAAATACCAACCACTCCAACACTATATCCCCCTGTTTTTAACATTGGTGTCATGATCCCGTCAGTTCCAGCTGCTTTACCCCCTTTCATTCTACCTAATGCCTCACGCACCTCCCCCACACTCACATCGTGCTCCTCTTCACTCCGAAAAGATGTTGTACCTCCCTGGCCAGTGCATGAAATTACCGCCTCCCTTTCTTCATCGACATTTAAAAGTTCCTCAAAATATTTGCACCATCTACCCAATACCTCAAGTTCCCCATCTACTAACTCCCCTACTCTATGTTTAACTGACAAATCCATTCGTTCCCTAGGCTTTCTTAACTTATTTATATCACTCAATTTTTTTTTTTTTTTTTCAGCAAAATTTCTTGACAGAGCCTCTCCCACTCTATCATCTGCTCTCCTTTTGCACTCTCTCACCACTCTCTTCACCTTTTTTTTTACTCTCCATATACTCTGCTCTTCTTATAACCCTCCTGCTTTGCAAAAACCTCTCATAAGCTACCTTTTTCTCTTTTATCACACCCTTTACTTCATCATTCCACCAATCACTCCTCTTTTCACCTGCACCCACCCTTCTATAGCCACAAACTTCTGCCCCACATTCTAATACTGCATTTTTAAAACTATCCCAACCCTCTTCAACCCCCTCACTAATACACACACAACCCGCAAATATAAAAAGGAGAGGAGCTTACGACGACGTTTCGGTCCGACTTGGACCATTTACAAAGTCACACTAACACAAAGGACGAATGAATGAATGAATAAGTTCAGGTAAGATCCCAATGAGATGAGCGGGGAAGACGGTACAGACGAAGAATAGCGCTGAAGAGGAGTCTTCTTAGTCGTAGAAATTGAGCCAGGGCTTAACCCAGCAGTTAAGGCGAAAGTGGGTCAGAGGGGCGAACAGCTCAAGGTATCTGACATAGAATCAAAAGGTTATTTGTAAATAGGGTTAGGAGCAGGTTCATACAAGGAATAGAAAAGGTTGTGTTGGTTTGTGGGTCTACGAATGTCTTCGTCAAGGAGAGAGGTCCAGTAGTCATGTCGTGTCTCAAGTTTGTCTATCTGTCTGTCACTGAGAGTCTTCCAGTACAGATTCAGCGCAGGGATGTCTAACTGGGCATGGAGAGACTCGCTTGTGGCGAAGTCCTCCCATCTGACATCAAGCACCCAGCGCAGAGCCTTGTTCTGGACACGCTGCAGTTTAAGTAAGTTTGTTTTGGCTGCAAGAGAGAGGGCTAGAGGAGAGTAAGTTATCAGAGGGCGTATTAGGGATTTATAGAGGTGTAGTTTGGTGCGTTGGGAGGCATGTTGCAGCTTGTAGAGGCCCGCAAGGGCCTTGCTAGCTACTGCATGCTTTGAGTGAATGTGTCTGTTTAAGCAAAGAAGGTAGTCAAGATTAATGCCAAGGACTGTGACAGATTGTGTGATGGGGATGTAGGTGCGGGTGTCAGCTGTTCTGAGCTCGACAGGTAATGGAGGATCACGTTTCCTATAGTTAAAATATGTAATACACAAAGGACAGGTAGAAGGGGTATTTATAGGCAGGCAGACAGGGAAGGGCACAAGAAAGTGGTGGAGGGGTAATAATAGAGGTAGTAGTAGTAGTGGAAGTAGTAGTAGTGGTAGTAGTAGTAGAGGTAGTAGTAGTAGTGGAGTTAATCATATATTCTAGGAAAGGAGCACTGCAATGAAGCTGACGGCCCGCATCTCCTCTTTCTCCTTTCTCCTCTGGGTTTTCTTTCTTTTCTTTTTCTTTTGCCTTGTATTTGTCCTTCTTTATTTTACTTTCATTTTTTCCCCCTGTGTGTTCTTGTACAACCCTATGCTGGCCGTCAGCTTCATTGCAGTGCTGGAAGTCCAAGCCACTGGGGCACTAAACCTCCTTTACCCCATCCCTCCAAACTTTCCTAGGCCGACCCTTACCCTGCTTTCCCTCCACTACAGATTTATATGCCCTCCATGTGATTCTGTTTTGTTCCATCCTCTCTGAGTATCTGATCCACCTCAACAACCCCTCATCAGCCCTATGGATAATACTTTTATAAACACCGCACATTCCATTCTCCAAGCAACAGATTCATTGTATTATTTTCACACTACACGTAGCCTTCAGACACGGCATCTCCACTGCTTCCAGCCTTCTCCTTGTTGCAATATTCACTACCTATGCTTCACACATTCTATCAGTTTAAAATCCTAGACATGTCGGCAATGGCCCTCTCGATCGAGTTGGCAAATGCTACCACCCCTGCCCCATACATACATATCATGTTTGCCATTAAAGTTGTCCCAGATGTCAATGAATGGGATTGCAAGTTCCATGCAGTATCTGTTTAGCCAACAATTTACACCAATTGCCCTAGACATCAATTCATTGCCCACTCTACTTCTAGGCAAGATGCTCCATATGATTGGGACCTTCCCGGAGACCTAATCATATCTACAACTGACCTGTACTTATCTAGCAGCTCTTCTCTCCTACCCTTCCCAATATCATTTCCACCAGCACTGAGACATTATCTGTCTCAGTGCTGGTGGAAATTATATTATCCTCCAACCTGTTCACTATATCACCAACACCAGCTAAAGGAAAACTCACTCTCTGTCTCACCTTCTTATTCCTATTACAGAAAACATGGTCCATATATCTTACCTGTGAGTCACCAACCACAAGAATGCACTTACCTCTATTTGCAGGGGAAGTAATACCTTTACCTTCACTGACCACTGAAGTACAATCATCCTGAAGAACAGAGAAGCGATTTCCTACCTTCAAATCTTCTCTCTTAACTTCCCTTATTTTGATGCTTGTCCCATTACTGGGAACCACTCGCTACTTGTAGCAGGTGCTGGACTGCTCCTCACTGCTGGTTGCCTCATTCCCCTCACCTACTCCAGCCACCTCACACTCACTCATAAACCCATTGAGGTGAACCTTCAGCCCCCTAATTTCCTCCTGGAGAAGTATGACTGCTCTTCCCGTACTGACTCAAAAACACAACTCACCTGCTCCTATCCAGGCTACTCTTCAGGACTAATACGCATCTGGTTTCAGAACAAATCCCATAAACTGACATATATGGAGTATTTTGTATACACATATTTTTTTACAATATCCTGCATAATACATACATAATACATACATACATATCATATGCCTTTTCCAATTTCATGAATGCAACTAAAACCTCTTTCCCCCTATATGAGTAATGTTCACCAATATGTTTCACTGTAAACACTTGTGCTATACACCTACCCTTCCTAAAACCTCCTTGTACATCTGCAATCCTTCTTTTCATCTTACTCTTAATTCTTTCAATAATAACTACCATACACTTTACCAGGTATAATATTTAGTCTCTTTTGTTCCCTTTGCCTTTATAAAAAGGAACTATGCATGCTCTCTGCATCTCCGCTCTTCTGTACATTTTGGAAATGAAAGCACCGACCATCCCATCAATCCCAGCTGCTTTATGACCTATCATTATAACCACTGCCTCACGCACCTCCCTCATACTCACATTTGGCTCTTCCTCACTCCTACAAGAGGTCTTACCTCCCTGCCCAATGCACGAAATTACCGCTTCCCTATCTTCATCAACATTTAACAGTTCCTCAAAATATTCCCTCCATCTTCCTGATACTTCCAACAATCCATTTAATAACTCTCCATTTTTTTTTTTACCATCAAATCTATTCGTTCCCTCGGCTTTCTCACCTTATTAATCTCAATCAAAAACTTTTTCTTATTCTCAGCAAAATTTGTTAATAGCATCTCATCCACTCCTTCATTTACTCTCGTTTTACGTTCCTTCACCACTCTCTTAACCTCTCTCTTTTTCTCTCCTTATACTCCTCCATTCTTGTATCACTTATACTTTATAAGAACCTCTCTCTTACTAGTACTCTCTTTACCTCATCATTCCACCAATCATCTAACCACAAACTTCTGCTGATCACTCAAACACTACATTTTTAAATCTACCTCATACCGCACCCCTGTGAGTGCGGTTTGGAAGAAGGTACGGAAGTAGCAAGTACACTCCGGACGCAGCTTCCATATTGCGTGTTGCTGGTGTCAGTGTCAGTGTTGCGGAACCTTTTGAAGTTGCCACGGAAATTGGGAAGTATCTTGTCTGTGTCTCACAAGGGCTTCACCTCTGTCCCTCGTTTCTTGCTTCTAAGTCTGCCAGGGAGCAATCACCCTTAGATTTTTCTTCTTACCGGTGCAGTCTACAAGGTGATGGAACGATTGGTGAATAGACGTCTGATATGGTATTTGGAGACTCACAATAGCCTTTCTCATCGCCAATATGGCTTTCGCAAGGGCCGTTCTACTCTGGAACCCTTGTTCCACTTAGATACATATGTGCGAAATGCCTTTGCTAATACACACTCCGTTTAGCAGTCTTTTTTGATCTCGAGAAGGCATATGACACCACTTGGAGGTATAACATCTTAGCCCAGGCCCACTCCTTAGGCCTCCGTGGTAATCTGCCGACCTTCTTTGCTGCTTTCTTATCTGAAAGACATTTTCGTGTCCGTGTTGGCGCCTCGCTTTCCTCAGACTTTGTTCAGGCCGAGGGAGTCCCACAAGGTTGTGTCCTTAGCATTTCCCTTTTTCTCTTGTCTATAAATGATCTACTGTCTGTTCTTCCATCATATATTTGGTCGACGCTTTATGTGGATGACTTCACTATAGCTTACGCAGGCGCTGACTCTCTACCTCCATTCAGGATGTGATTGACCGTGTTTTCCATTGGGCCACTTCTCACGGATTTAAATTTTCTGATGCGAAAACCCATTTCATTATTTTCACTTGACGTCCTCTTGTCCCAGATACTCCATTGTACTTGCACGGCTCGCGTATCCCGGAATATGATACAGTCAAGTTTCTTGGCCTTGTGTTCAATCACCGGTTGACATGGAAACCTCACACTTCCTCTTAAAAAGCAACTTTCCATAGTCGGCTAAACCTCTTTAAATTTCTTTGCATTCCACCCTAGTCTTGTCGAAGCTGGATTATGGCGTCAAAGTCTATTCTGCGGCTTCTCCTGCAACTCTTCTAAGCTAGATCCCCTTCGTCATCAAGGTCTACATTAATTCCTTGGTGCCTATCGTTCGTTCCCTGTTGAAAGTGTCTATGATGAGGCGAATGTTCCTTGCTAAGCCGATTGTCGTGATGCTCATTGCCTTCATTACTTTCTCCTCTCTCATGACCTTCGTGTTCGTTCTACGTATAGGTTGGTCTCAGACGTTAGTAGAGGCCCGTTATTTAATCAACGCCACTGTTTACTACATCCGTTTTCTCTTTGTTTTCACTCTGGTCTTCTCTTCTCTTCAGTTGCCTCCATTGTATGTTCATGTAGCGTCTGCCTCTTCCCTTTTTCCTTGGGAGGTTCCAACGATTCATGTGTGTTCTCCCCTACTGCCGTGCGCTAAAGCTCTCCTATGGCTATTGCTTCTTGCTCTCTATTTCTTGATCACTTCCGGTCTCATGCTCGTGACGTTGCTGTTTATACAGATGGTTCTAAATCTTCTGACTGTGTTGGGTTCGTGGCGGTGTTCCCTGACGATGTTGTCCAGGGTCATTTGAAAGACTCAGCTAGTATCTTCACAGCCGAGCTATATGTTCGGCTATATGCCCTGCCAAGGCAGGGCATAGCAGGGCAGAGCAGAAGTTAATGTTGCTAAACATGAGTGAAGCTCAAAAGAAATTAAAGAGTGAAGCTCTTGAACATAAAATAATTAAGATAAGAGCAGCTGTGAAGTACTTACAGTGAGGTCGGGCGTGGTCAGTCGAGTGATTTCAACCTGTGGCCGGAGCCCAGCATTACACCTCTCACCGGGTGGAAAAAGGGGGGGGGGGGTGTATAGCGGTAGCTAGACACTCACCTCACCTTAACAAGCAGACTACCATTCAACCATCACTCTACATACCTTCACACTTACATCACTCCTATCTATGGACTTTTCCCTCACAATCCTCATAGCACTTCTCTGTATTACATGTGTCTCCTTCAGCGTTTGTGATCGTTTCGGATTCACTCAGCGCTTTACAAGCCATTAAGCAATTTGATTCCCCTCATCAGTTGGTTCTTTGTATTCAATTTGGTTGCGCCGTGTAGTTAGTAAAAACAAAGACGTCGTTTTATGTTGGGTCCCTGGACACGATGATGTGCTGGACAATGAATAGGTGGACGCTGCTGCACGGTCAGCGGTACATGATCTTCCGGTTTCCTATAGAGGTATTCTGTTCAGGGACTATTATACCGTCATCTCTACCCGTCTTCACAACCGTTGGCAACAACGGTGGTCAGATATGCACCATAGCAAATTACATTCTATTAAACCGCGTTTAGGTATTTGACCGTCTTCTTTCCACCGTTGTTGTACTCAGGAGACTGCGCTCTCCCGTCTCCGCCATACTCGTCTTACCCATGGGTATCTCATGGAGCCCCATCTAATTCCTATTCCTCTGTGTGAGATTTGTTGGGTCCTTGTTTCGGTTCGCCACTTTCTTGCGGATTGTCCAGTTTACCAGGAGCTCGCAGGATTTACCTCCATCGTCGCCTCCGCCCTACCGCTCTTACCTTATCTTCTCTTCTTGCTGACGTACGATCACTTTTTGACTTTTTGTCAGCAATTGCTTTACTACACGAACGTTGACGTATAGCCCCTTGCGTCCCTTCCAGCTCTTTTCTTCCCTCACTTTTGATCCCCCTTTCCAACTAGCTGTTTGTAGCCTCGGCACTATTGTCTGCCCCGCAGCGCTGTGTGACCCTTGTGGGTTTAACACTTTATTTAATTATAATAATAATAATCATAATGCGAGAGGGTGCATGAGCATTGTCTAAACTACTAGTTATAAGCTAAAGTAAGAATCAAAGATAGGGAAGGCAACAAATATAATCCTTATATATAATATAAGAGACAGACAGGTGGCACTATAGTACGGATCAGTGCCTCTCATAGGCATACCCTAAAAGGTAATGGAGAAACTTATGAGGGGAAGAGTGGCACAACACCTGGAGAGAAATATTTTCATAAACAATAATGAGCGTTCCTGGAGGTGAGAAATACAGTGCTCTCACTCTGGAGGAGGGGTGGGAATATTTGCAATTTGGAGGGACATCTGAAGACAGTGATGGAGTGAGTGATGATGAAAAATGTTTCGTCTTTTTCGGGTCACCCTACTTCTATGGGAGACGGACGGCGTCCTAAAACAAAAAAAATGGTGAGTACGTACACACACACACACACACACACACACACACACACACACACACACACACACACACACACACACACACACACACACACACACATACATACAACAGGCCTAGTGTCTAATCGACATGTGCCTAGGACAAAATGGTAACTAACTAACTAACATACATACACACACACACACACAGGAAGGGCACTGGAATGGATCAGGGTATCTCACAGGGAGGCAACAACGGGTCATGGTGGGTGATGAGGTATCACAATGGGCGCCTGTGACGAGCGCTGTACCGCAGGGGTCAGTTCTAGGACCAGTGCTATTCTTGGTATATGTGAATGACATGACGGACGGGATAGACTCAGAAGTGTCTCTGTTCGCAGATGATGTGAAATTAATGAGGAGAATCAAAGAGACCTGGACAAGCTTGACATCTGGTCTAGCAACTGGCTTCTCGAATTTAACCCCACCAAATGCAAAGTCATGAAGATCGGAGAAGGGCAAAGAAGACCGCTGACAGAGTACAGGCTAGGTGGACAAAGGCTACAAATCTCACCAAAGGAGAAAGACCTTGGGGTGAGTATAACGCCAAGCACGTCTCCGGAAACACACATCAACCAGATAACCGCGGCAGCATATGGGCGACTGGCAAACCTAAGATTAGCGTTCCGTTACCTTAACAAGGAATCGTTCAAGACACTGTACACCGTGTACGTCACGCCCATACTAGAGTATGCAGCACCAGTCTGGAACCCACACCTGGTTAAGCATGTCAAGAAATTAGAGAAAGTGCAAAGGTTTGCGACAAGACTAGTTCCACAACTCAGGGGACTGCCCTATGAGGAAAGGTTGAGGGAAATAGGACTAACAACACTGGAGGACAGAAGGGTTAGAGGAGACATGATAACGACATACAAAATACTGCGGGGAATTGACAAGGTAGATAGTGACAGGATGTTCCAGAGAGGGAACACTGACACAAGGGGACACAACTTGAAGCTGAAGACTCAGATGAGTCAAAGGGATGTTAGGAAGCACTTCTTCAGCCATAGAGTAGTTAGGAAGTGGAATAGTCTAGAGAACGATATAGTGGAGGCGGGAACCATACATAGTTTTAAGACAAGGTATGATAAAGCTCATGGAGCAGGGAGAGCAGAGACCCAGTAGCGGACAGCGAAGAGGCGGGGGCCAGGAGCTGAGTCTCGACCCCTGCAACCACAATTAGGTGAGTACACATACACACGCACGCACGTGCTCGCTTTTCTATTTATTGTGCGTTTTTTTCTTGTAAAATGTGAAAATATTATTATTTTGTTTTGATATAATGATTCTGTTCCTTGGTCTCCATAAAGAGCTGGAAGTGAGTTTAGAGAGAGAGGGAGCAGCCTGGGAGAGAGTCGTGGGCAGCAGTGTGCCAGAGAAGTGTCTGCTGCCACCACCCTGGAGTCACCTCCCACACATACCTTGGCTCATACTTATTTCTGCCATCAGGCAAGATAAGGTGCGGAAAAAATATATTGTAACTACCATTTAAACTGATTTCATAGTAAGTTTAAATGACAAGTGCCATTAAAAAAAATATAAATTTCATTTAGATTCGAATATTTATTTGCATAAAATTCCAATAAAGCACAAAATAAAAAATTTCAAAGCCCATATTATACTTAAATCTCAGAAAAAAATGATCCATACCGGCAAATCACCTAGAATAAAATAGATGAATATTAAAATGATATAAAATACCGACAGGTTGTGAGGTAAGACACATATGCAACAGTTAGATTGCATATGTGTCTTACCTCAGAAAAGATATTAGATGTTACTGGTATATTTCTATTATAAATATATTTTATATTACAAATAACTAAAATAAGTTGGTTTATATAAGGATAGTGTACAATAGGAAATAGTAAATGCAACAGTAGAGTCACTTTCAGTAGTTTAATATAATAACTACTGAAGATGGTAGACCATCAGGTTACCTTGATACACTTTCTGGAGTCACTGATCCCGGAACAACACTTCCACAAACTATTTATGTATCATGAATGAAAATTAAGTGCTGCATTATGTATTAGAATATAAAGAAAAAATAATGAAAATGCAATATTATGTTAGTTACATTGTACTATTTAATAATAATAATAATAATAATAATAATAATAATAATAATAATAATAATAATAATAATAATAATAATAACAATAATAATAATAATAATAATAATAATAATTTGTAATCAAGGTTACGTGGGCGGTGAAAATGATTATTGAAGACATTCTCGGGACTCAGTTTGTAAGTGCGTCTCCTGGCGACGTCAGCAGATATTTGGAAGCTTCTGTTAATGTGAAAACGTCGTCTCATACCCCGGGTGTTCCCCGGGCACCAGTACCCCTTCTGCTGGTGACTACTCCAGGTGTTGATGCCCTACAGGACGTGATGCTGCTGGCTAGCCGCAAACCTGATGTTACCATCACCAATGTATCTCTTGGTCAAGGACAGGTATAAAATGAAGTGATCGTAGTGTAGTAACCTAGTTGAGTGTGCAAGGGTCGTCTCGTACTGCAAGGGTCGTCTTGTACTGCAAGGGTCGTCTCGTACTGCTGTTTAATATAAAAAATTGTGCAATGGGAGTTAATAAATTTCATATACATTTATTTACATGTGTTTAGTATTTACATGTTTAGTGTGACTTTACAATAAACGTAAATTAAATATGATACAAAAATATAGATATAAATGTAGAACAGGTGATAATAAAACTTCCTAAATAAATTGTTAAAAAATCATAAAAAATATTAATAGACAAACCTTCTTGTACGTGACAACCACTCATGTTGACATGAAACAGTCACAAACATAACCTTCTAGCCTTCATAACTCTGTAAGTTATAATCAGATTTTCTCATTCTTGTCTTGTTACACTTCTAAAATCAAAGAGAATAAATTTTTCCATTTCTTTCAAAAATTGCAAGCACTTAGGGCCTTCAGTAGAATACTAGAATTATAAAGTTGGCTTTACACATACAACCTTCCAATATTATCATATCCCACATAGAGGACCCATGAATGTGCCAGCTGATGCGCTGTCTTGGCCTTAATTGTGTTTATAGATGTTATTGTTTTTAAATAAATTTACTATAGAAAAAAGAACTTATGAGAACCGCAGTTTACTGTCATTCTTCCAGTGGTAATAACTGTAAATACATTTTGTGTCCTTAATAAATACATGGTATTTTACAATAGCTCACATGTATTTGTTACCACTGTTGCCAGAGGACAAAGTTACCCTGATAGCTAGCCACAAAGTTACCTCTGCTAGTCACAGAGTTACTCCTAGGTAGTTATGAAGATATCCCTGCTAACTAACGACAAAGTTATCCCTGCTAACTAGCCACAAAGTTATCCCTGCTAACTAACCACAAATTATCCCTGCTAACTAACCACAAAGTTATCCCTGCTAACTAACCACAAAGTTATCCTGTTAACTAACCACAAAGTAATAGCAACTCTTGTGAATGTATCGGTTATGTATCAGGTTATGACAACTTCCTATTCATCTATTTATATTATCTATTCTCATCAATACATGTATCTTATCTATTTTGTTTCAAAGACACGACTTGGCGACATTTTGTTCTATTTATCTATTACTATTACCAAACTATTACTTGCGTGTATTCTTTCTAATTCTGATTGTATGTAACATTAAAGTATTGTTTTGAGTTTAATTTTTTTGTTAGATTCTCTCAGCATCTTTTTTCTAACACACCGACCATCTCCCACCGAGATAGGTAACACACCGACCGTCTCCCACCGAGATAGGTAACACACCGACCGTCTCCCACCGAGATAGGTAACACACCGACCGTCTCCCACCGAGATACACACCGACCGTCTACCACCGAGATAGGTAACACACCGACCGTCTCCCACCGAGATAGGTAACACACCGACCGTCTCCCACCGAGATAGGTAACACACCTGACCGTCTTCCACCGAGATAGGTAACACACCGACCGTCTCCCACCGAGTTAGGTAACACACCGACCGTTCCACGAATGGTACACACCGAATCTTCCACCGAATGGTAAACACCGACCGTTTCACCAGATGGTAACACACTACGTCTCCCACCTGAGATAGGTAACACACCGACCGTTCCAGAGATGGTAACACACTACCTCTCCCACGAGATGGTAACCCCCGACCGTCCTCCGAGATGTACACCGACCGTCTGCCACCGGATGTATACCTACCTTCCTTCACCGAGATGGTAACACACCTACCGTCTCCCACGAGTAGGTAGCACCGACCGTCTCCCACCGAGGCTAAACACCGACCGTCTCCCAGAGATGTAACACCTACCGTCTCCAGAGTGGAACACACTGTCACTACCAATTTTTATCTGCTAGACATGTAGACTGACCTTCATGATGCAGATACTGTACTTCCCACCTCCAGAACTGCAACATATCCTTCCTTCAGAGTGCTGGCACTGTACTACCTTCCTTCAGAGTGCTGGCACTGTACTACCTTCCTTCAGAGTGCTGGCACTGTACTACCTTCCTTCAGAGTGCTGGCACTGTACTACCTTCCTTCAGAGTGCTGGCACTGTACTACCTTCCTTCAGAGTGCTGGCACTGTACTACCTTCTTCCAGGACTCATGTCCGACTAACCGGTTTCCCTAAATCCCTTCATAAATGTTATAGTGTTGCCTTATTTATATCCTCTTTGTTTATGCCTTCCTACCACTTGTACACCTCTTTGTTTATACCTACCTACCACTTGTACACCTCTTTGTTTATACCTGCCTACCACTTGTACACCTCTTTGTTTATACCTACCTACCACTTGTACACCTCTTTGTTTATACCTGCCTACCACTTGTACACCTCTTTGTTTATACCTACCTATCACTTGTACACCTCTTTGTTTATACCTACCTACCACTTGTGTACACTTACTCTTTGTTTATACCTGCCTACCACTTGTACACCTCTTTGTTTATACCTCCTACCACTTGTACACCTCTTTGTTTATACCTGCCTACCACTTACACCTTTGTTTATACCTGCTACCACTTGTAACCTCTTTGTTTATACCTCCTACCACTTGTACACTCTTGTTATACCTGCCTACCACTTGTACACCTCTTTGTTTATACCTACCTACCACTTGTACACCTCTTTGTTTATACCTACCTACCACTTGTACACCTCTTTGTTTATACCTGCCTACCACTTGTACACCTCTTTGTTGTGTTGTTATTCAGTCAGGTGTGGCCGAGGCGGCGGTGGGTGCTAGTACCCGTGAAGGCGGGTGGGTGGTACTGCAGAACTTACACCATGCTTTGGATTGGCTGCCAACTCTGGCTAACATTATTACACGACTTTATAGCAGCAACGCTAGGAGCCTGACCTCTGCTGACACTACCGTCCTCAATCACAATTTCCGACTTATCCTCACCAGTGAGCCCACAGACGAGGTATGTATGATACTTTTGCTTATGTGGTTGGTACAGAAACTACTCAGGGAGGTCTTGCACTCCTGACGTGTAAATGTGAAACAGAACCCTGTTAAACGTTTTTCACTCTGCCATAATGTTGGTAGATAGCAACCCATCTCGTGAAGTGCTTTCTTCTTGTCATGTGTAAATCGGAAGCATGTTAAATGTTTTGCACTCTGACAGTAGGTTGGTAGACAGCAGCCATCCAAGTAAATGCTGTTCTCCCGTCATATTAGTGCGAAAAATAGGTCTGTTAATTAAACTTTTACTCTGACAGTAGGCTATTAGACAATAAATGATCAGGGAGGTACTACCCGCCTGTCTTATGGTACTGAAACACATTATTGGTAAATGTTTTGCACTCTGGTATGTTTTGTGATCTGGTATATTTTGCAACTGGTAAGTGTTTTGCACTCTGGTATGTTTTGCACTCTGATAAATGTTTTGCACTCTGGTAAGTGTTTTGTACTCTAGCATGTTTTGCACTCTGGTAAATGTTTTGCACTCTTGTAAATGTTTTGCTCTCTGGTATGTTTTGCAATCTGATAAATGTTTTGCACTCTGGTATGTTTTGCACTCTGGCATGTTGTGCTCTCTGGTATGTTTTTTCACTCTGGTAAATGATTTGCACTCTTGTAAATGTTTACAAGAGTAAATGTTTCCCACTGGATGGGAGGTATATTTTTGTACCTCCCATCCAGGGAGGTATCACCCCCCATCCAGGGAGGTATCACCCCCCA
Organism: Cherax destructor; assembly: GCA_009830355.1. Lineage (NCBI taxonomy): Eukaryota > Metazoa > Arthropoda > Malacostraca > Decapoda > Parastacidae > Cherax > Cherax destructor. The sequence goes on from WNWK01003873.1 coordinate 98,160, forward strand.
TCCAGGGAGGTATCACCCCCCATCCAGGGAGGTATCACCCCCCATCCAGGGAGGTATCACCCCCCATCCAGGGAGGTATCACCCCCCATCCAGGGAGGTATCACCCCCCTGCTATATGAATGTGTAATAGATGCCTGTTAAACATATTCTCTTGCAGTAGGTTGGTAAAGAGTAACTATCCTCCCAGCGTTAATCAGAAGCCTATTAAGTGTTATCCACTCTTGCAGTAGCTTGGTAGAAATAACCCATCTATTGAGGTGCTACCCTTTTGTCATATGAGTGTGAGGCAGAAGCCTGATAAATGTTTTACACTCTGGTAGTTGGATGGTGAAGAGTAACCTTCCAGGTAATGACTACCTTTCTCTCATACAAATGATATATGGAAATATGCTGAAAATTTTGTACTCTGAGAGGATTATTTTTTTTCTTTTTGTGCCATGAGCACATAAGATGAAAGGTAAATTATCATAATCAGGGGCAGTGTTAAACTTATAGAGTAATTGGAATAGTAGACTTTAAGTTCGTTACAAGGAATGCAAGCATAGCTCCACGTCCTTGGAGCAAAATCCCATCATCCCTTGAGGGAAGATAATGTAAAATATTATAAACTTAAACTAGTATTCACTATACACATGACTTTTTTCTAGAGAATTCAGCTCTAGCAGTGTCCAGGAACCTCATCAAAAATAAAGATTGATATAGATGGTGATGCGAAGTTTGATAAATTATGCGGAATTATCTAGTGGATGATTTCAGGCAAACAATGAACTAATAGTGTACTAGTACTTTATTTTTGAACGAAATAAGGTAGATAGTTCCAAAAGCAATCTTTAGTCTTATATTGTTCAAAGTCTCAAAGTCTTCATTTGAATCATATATAGAGATTTCAGGTGAGTTCCTGCAGCTAATACCTCAGCACTTGCCGCAAGCAGGTGAACATCTTCTTTAAATGACAGTGTGTTGTACACTCACAACTGACCACCTTCAACACAGAGTTTGGTTGGGTTAGCAAGTCTTTAGTTATTGGTTGAAGTCGCTCCTGAACATTACTCCACCCCAAGTTTCAGTGTTCAGTTGTTCATTGCTCATCCTCTAGTGACTCGAGAACTATGGAACTGGTCAGCTGCTGAAGTGGGAGGTAGAGTCTGAACTCTCACATGTACTCATTGAAGTCTTTCTTCTCGGTAAATCGTCGGAATTTCAATCCACATAGCGACCACAAAACAGATAAATGCGCAGCTCCTCACCAGCATTATGTATTTCTTCCATGGTGGACTTACTGCTTCTTGAAGGTAGTCATTAAACTTCTTCAGATGTACGCCTTTTCCGATGCCAAAGATGTATGATGTGTATCACAACGCTCAGTCGTATCTACACTCATTGTCCATTGAATTGTATGTCATATTTTTTTCTTCTTTCTGCCGTTGATCATATTGACATAACAGAGGGTAAGATGTGATATCGTCATGATGACACAGCAGAACCAAGTGATCAGTGTCTTCTTTGACTGTTGCTGTACACTTATCACATCTGCATCTCCAGGAGCATTCAAGCACTTTCATCTTGCTTATTCTAATTTCCTCGCTCAGCTTGAAACCAAATTAGTGTTTACTTGAGGCATTTTCCAAGAAGAGTTCATTCTTTGTTCTGATGGTGATGCTGCCATTGAAATTGACCTCTGGTCCAACCACACCCCTTGATCGCCTGAGCTGTGTGTGACATTGTTGCTAGATGGTCCTGCTGCATATCCATGAAATAAATGGTTCATTGGTCGAAATGTCTGCTGACAAGTTACACACACACACACACACACACACACACACACACACACACACACACACACACACACACACACACACACAACACACACACACACACCAGCGGGGCCAGGAGCTATGACTCGACCCCTGCAACCACAAATAGGTGAGTACACACACACACACACACACACACACACACACACACACACACACACACACACACACATATATATATATATATATATATATATATATATATATATATATATATATATATATATATATATGGCGTACAGTCATTTTTGTATCTCTGGGCCAAGGTACTCAATGTAGTATGAGCCACCATCAAGTACATACTGCATTTCATCTCTAGTTGGCCCAGAAACGACACTCGTTGCCTACAGGTGTCCACAATGCACCAGCAAGTACTGCCTTGTTTTCTTGTCTAAATGTTCCTGAAAGTTGAGAGCGTGAACTTGGGAAGTGACGCAAATCGTTTTTAAGGATGTTTGCTGTGTTTTCAATAACATGTCCAGCAGTCTACAACTGCGTTGTGTTATCCATTGTTACTATTTATACACTCTTCTTGAATATGTTCTCATCAGAGCCGGATAAAGATTTTGTAGGCTCCTGGGCTACAGGTACTGTGAGGCTCCTGGTCTACAGGTACTGTGAGGCTCCTGGTCTACAGGTACTGTGAGGCGCCTGGGCTACAGGTACCGTGAGGCCTCCAGTGATATTTTCAAAAGGAACAATTAATCGCAACAGCCAACAGTTCATCATATACGTGATATAATAACATACTATAATTATAAACTTACAGCAGTAACTGTGAATACTTTTCACTTAATCTCTGGAGGCCCTCCAGCTGGCGGAGGCCCCTGTGCCGCAACGCTTAAGCCCATGCCTTAATCCGGCCCTGGCACTCATAAGCATTAGTTCCCTCCCTAGACTGCAACAATCATTGTCCTGTCAGTATTAACAGTATTTTCAGAAGTCACACCTGTTGCAATATTCTGCTGAGTTATATCTTGCAAAGAAATAGGATCTCTTCTTTTCAGATACTCTAGAAGCTTTCTGGCATCTTTATCTCTGTTGTCTACCTGGCTTGAGAGGCTTCGTTGTGCTGGTCACTTGTCACATAGTATGCACCACTGACGTCAGAGTATGCTGAGTGCAGGCTGGGACTCTGACATACTCCTGCTCTAGTTAACCCTCAAGTGGTTTTCATGGCTCTCATGAGCACTTGCTTTATCACCAGATCTGATAACAATCAATCTTAGTATCTGTCACTCGTTTGAATAACATGTTGCCTAGACTCGAAGGCCATGGAGACGTATCTGTCACTTGAGTGACAGATACTAATGAGAGCCATGAACACCACTTGAGGTTTAACTCGAGCAGGAGTATGCCTTCACAGTTGTTGTGAAAAGTTTAACATCTTGAATAAATAAATGAATCCTGGGTTAGCACAGAATCTGTTCAACTGACGTAAAATACGGCAGCATTTCCTGAATAGGTTATAGATGGCGCTTCCGGTTTAGGGTTCTCTCAGCCCTGATGAATCGACGGAGAATGTTGATCATGTACATGCACTCAAGCAGTCCGATGATTCATCATAGATGGTTTTTCTTGCTCTAGCCTTTCCTGAATCTTATGAAGATTACCTTCCAACTCACGTCTTCTGCAGAAATTCCTTCTCTTATCAACTGCTCATAAATCTTTATTGCCTCACTCAGGCTTTCATTGATTGCTGCAACTTCCGAATCACTGGCAAGATTTTCAGCTCCAGAACTGCTCGTGCTGTCCTCCATATATTTAGCTTGCTTTATTTTAGTTTCAATGTCTTCACTCCAAGATACTGGCAAGTCATTATTGTCCAGCTCTTCATGCAGTGTTTTCACTGGCTTGTGAATCTCACTGATAATTATCTAATTATTCTTTGTTCAGGTCACTGTCAACATTTTCTCCCATTAGTAATAGGTTGGAGGCTTTTGCTACCAATATTGTATTAAGAACACAGTTAAAAAGCAATGTCCTCGGTTTGCTTTATAAATGGCCTTTCCACTGAGCATGTGGAAAACCACTTTTGATAAATATAAAACCTGATATGATATGACCTATATATTCCGTGTGGAATCCACTAAGACGTAGTACAGACAAATGAAGGTTACTTCACTTGATTGTCTTTCACTGACAGAAATGATGCAGATGACTGTATAGGATAGTCTCCCTGACTAAAAGTCTGCATCATTTCTGACTAATTAGGCCTTGATGAGCGTAATGGCCATGCCACTGTTAACTCCTGAATGTCGCTACATTGCTTTTCCCATTGATGGCAGTGATGATAACTTGGTTGCCAAAATGATCGTCTATTTTTCTGTTTCATGTAATTCACACAGTAAGAATTTTCACAGAACTATTTCATCTTGTTTGCCAGATCACTCACTGTTGTCTGTTTATCACCATTCTCTATTAGGTATTCAGTGACTCAGAAATGTTTCCTTTTGGTATAAGTTCATAGGTTGACCCACTTGTCTCTGTGTTGATTCACCAATAAAATACTGATACATTAAGGTAATCTTGGTGGAAGACGAAGTCAGCAGCATGTAAAGCTTTTGTAAAATTAATTCTGCTGCGAACTTTATCAGACTAGATGTGGCGTGTACCGAATATGTAACATTTCTATTCGACGTTCGTTACACACCTATTTGCCATGCCCTCTAGAGTATAGCAAGTCGGGGCCCCACTGCTGCGCTTATTATTAGTTCAACGGACAATCATGTGAAAGCCCACGAATTCAGCCAATGTAAGGTCTTCAACGCACCTTGCTGCGGCAGCAGACTTCCACTTTCCCTGGAATTATCCACCTTTGCTTAAGTGGTTCTCATTTGTACCATTTCCAATTATTATTACTCTCATTGCATTGTTCATAGTGAAGGAATACTCGAGTAAAGAAATCTTCCCTTGCTTCTTTGTCTTGCCCATGCTTTGCCCTGCTAGGTATTTTTTGGGTGTGCTGCCTTATTTACGACCAGGTGCAACGAGACATCAGACTACCGCCTGTGTTCGTAATACCAGACATCTTCCCTTTCTTTGCACATTTTCTTATAATAGCTTGGAAATCTTTTTATTCTCAATGGAACGTTCTGTTTGCCATCAAACCCTCTTTTCTCCCCTGTTGGTTAGATAAGTTGATCACAGAGCAAGCAGACAAGCAGACAAGCAGTGCTGATGGAAATTGAACACAGGCTCCTGTTAACGAAGTGTAAGACCCTTGATAGTACTACAAGCTTCCAACTTTGCCTTAAGATCACGGCTAATAACATTATTAAAATAATCCTGTCAGCACTTTTGGCAAACAGACTGTCCAGTATGTATGTAAGTTATTTCCCAGCTATTCAGCCTCTTTATCAACACAACTGCTTTCCTTTGCCTGCAGTGCAATTGTTAGCTGTCCACTGGTTAAAGACTGATAACATAACACAGTTATCTATATTTTATGTCATAGGATATCTGTCTACTGGGTAAATACATATGAAACTTTACACCTATGGCAAGCATGTGTAGTGTAGAGCGCACTAGGCCTTTTTTTTCCTTGAGTTTTCATGAATTCGAACGCCCAATTATATTATATAAAATCATAGTTTTTTAAAATTTATTTACAGAGCCGTATTTTGAGTTTATATATATATCTTCTCATTTTTTTTATTAGACAATTGAGGATACACTACTGCCCCTTTAGCTGACGCTGTCTAGTATTACATCAGGCGGAGGTAACAGGTATAAGGTATAAGTCACCTTGAAGACACCACTGAGGCGCCCTTATGACAAGCACCGTGTGTGTGGTGTCTTGAAAGTCTAACACAAGGATTTTTTTTTTTGCTTGTGTTGTTTCGCGAATGCAAACTCCCAGATATATAATATTAAATTTATCTGTTTTTTAAATTTAGTTCCAAAGACGTATTTTAAGATATCTTGGCTACACGTTTGTATTAGATAAATGAGAATACATTGTACTGATCACTAACATGATGTCACTCCAGCATCAGCTGGAGGTGACATGTAGACTGTTGACTGTTGACATGTTGACTGTTGACTACTGACTGTTGACTTTCTCGTCTTCGTTGTCATCAGGATACACTTATAATAATAATATCTTTATTTACTACATGTATAAGGTATACACACCATAGCTGACATCAATGACATACTACTATATAGTCGACTAACACCCAGGTACCCATTTTAAACTGATGGGTGAATAGGGACAGGGACAGCAGGTGTCTTATGGAAACACGTCTCTAATGTCTTCCAGCATTACCGGAGGAGATTCGAACCCCGGAGCTCAGTGTGTGAGCTGAGTGGGCTAGCGACCGAGCTACGAGACAGTTGTATTTTCTTGTCATTGAATATGGTTGCTGTCTCGATTTAATGGGTAAATTTTGAATATTTCAACCTGACATGAAGGCTAAATTACCCTGATATTTAAGTTAGGATGTTAATTAAATTAGGAAAATGTTAATTCTATTTAAAATAGTACTTTTACTACTACTGGATTACGCAATATATTAACTTGCCATATAACTGCTGATGATAAATAACAAATAATGGTAAATTTAAATCTATATTAGTTTGATATCTTTAAACTTCGATTAAAATTTGTTTTGTGTGTTTATTTATAAATACCTTCATTAAAAAAAAACTTCAGGTTTCTTTTTAGACAGTCATTCTTAACATTGTTTTTAACACATCTCAGAAGACGAACAGCTAAAAAAGAAATATTGTAAAGTACGGATGAGATTCTGGTTAGGAAGTGACATATTTAAGCCTAATTGTAAATTTCTCTTTTAGATAAGTTGCTTTACTTACACTATACATTTTCACTATACACTAAATCAAGCTATAACTGTATCTCCTAAAATAAAATATAAAATGTTACACGAAAGAGCACAGCATTATGCACTTTTCAGATGCCTATTAATTTTTTCGGGCAAAGAAACGTTAGCTTAGGTTTCCATTGCTAATTATGAACTAGTTTTCATTTGTTACAACCAATGTATTGTGAGTTTTATTACTCTTACCAGTATAACTGGTCCTTGGTATTTATGTACTTACCAGTATAACTGGTCCTTGGTATTTATGTACTTACCAGTATAACTGGTCCTTGGTATTTATGTACTTACCAGTATAACTGGTCCTTGGTATTTATGTACTTACCAGTATAACTGGTCCTTGGTATTTATGTACTTACAAGTATAACTGATCCTTGGTATTTATGTACTTACCAGTATAACTGGTCCTTGGTATTTATGTACTTACCAGTATTACTGGTCCTTGGTATTTATGTACTTACCAGTATAACTGGTCCTTGGTATTTATGTACTTACCAGTATAACTGGTCCTTGGTATTTATGTACTTACCAGTATAACTGGTCCTTGGTATTTACGTACTTACAAGTATAACTGGTCCTTGGTATTTATGTACTTACCAGTATAACTGGTCCTTGGTATTTATGTACTTACCAGTATAACTGGTCCTTGGTATTTATGTACTTACCAGTATAACTGGTCCTTGGTATTTATGTACTTACCAGTATAACTGGTCCTTGGTATTTATGTACTTACCAGTATAACTGGTCCTTGGTATTTATGTACTTACCAGTATAACTGGTCCTTGGTATTTATGTACTTACCAGTATAACTGGTCCATGGTATTTATGTACTTACCAGTATAACTGGTCTTTGATGTTTATGTACTTACCAGTATAACTGGTCCTTGGTATTTATGCACTTACAAGTATAACTGGTCCTTGGTATTTATGTACTTACCAGTATAACTGGTCCTTGGTATTTATACTTACAGTAACTTACTCAGTATAACTGGTCCTTGGTATTTATGTACTTACCAGTATAACTGGTCCTTGGTATTATGTACTTACCAGTATAACTGGTCCTTGGTTTTATGTACTTACCAGTATAACTGGTCCTTGTTTTATGTACTTACCAGTATAACTGGTCCTTGGTATTTATGTACTTACCAGTATAACTGGTCCTTGGATTTATGTACTTACCAGTATAACTGGTCCTTGGTTTTATGTACTTACCAGTATAACTGGTCCTTGATTTTATGTACTTACCAGTATAACTGGTCCTTGAGTATTTATGACTTACAAGTATAACTGGTCCTTGAGTTTATGTACTTACCAGTATAACTGGTCCTTGGTATTATGTACTTACCAGTATAACTGGTCCTTGGTGTTTATGTACTTACCAGTATAACTGGTCCTTGATGTTTATGTACTTACCAGTATAACTGGTCCTTGGTATTTATGTACTTACCAGTATAACTGGTCCTTGATGTTTATGTACTTACCAGTATAACTGGTCCTTGGTATTTATGTACTTACCAGTATAACTGGTCCTTGGTGTTCATGTACTTACCAGTATAACTGGTCTTTGGTGTTTATGTACTTATCAGTATAACTGGTCCTTGGTGTTTATGTACTTACCAGTATAACTGGTCCTTGGTATTTATGTACTTACCAGATTAACTGGTCCTTGGTATTTATGTACTTACCAGTATAACTGGTCCTTGGTATTTATGTACTGACAGTACTTAATGTGTCTGACTAATAACACCTGGACATATTTATTTATAAAAACGATTCGCCAACCAGTGGTTTTTTCAATCTAATACAAAGATTATAAACTACGGACAGTTGAAGAAGAGACACTAATTACACTGTCGACAGTTTATAATCTCTGTATTGGACTGAAAAAGGCACTAGTTGGCGACGTGTTTTCAGAAAAAAATATACAATGGTGTTGCACTTCTCACATTCATCAACTACATAGTCTTTTATACCATTAATGTAATAATAAATAATATAACTGTTCCAGTTGACCTACATATGTACAATATGGAAACATTGGGCATATTTCCTTACACCTGCTACCACTGTTTACTTAGCAGTAAAAAGTTACGTGGGTGCTAGTCAGCTGTTGTGGTTAGCAGCTTTTTTTTTCGTTATTCTATGTTAATAACCCTCTATTTACCGGTGGTCAGGGCCTGATCAACGAGGTTGTTACTACCAGTCGCACGCAATCCAACATACAAACCACAGCCCGGTTTTTCAGGAACTAAGTTTAAGTACCTGTTTATTTCCCTCTTGAAGACAGTCAGGGGGTCTATTGGTAATCCCCCTTATGTATCCTGGCCGGCAGTTGAACGGCCTAGGGCCCTTGACTCTTATTGTGTTACCTCTTAGAGTATTTACGGCTCTCCTGCTTTTAATTGGGAGATGTTGCACCGCTATTTTTTGTATCACCATTAAGCTTTGCTTAATGGTGATACAAAAGCTTTGCTTAATGGTGATACAAAAGCTTTGCTTAATGGTGATACAAAAGCTTTGCTTAATGGTGATACAAAAACTTTGCTTAATGGTGATACAAAAGCTTTGCTTAATGGTGATACAAAATGCGACATCTTCTAAGAGAAGATAATTCCAGAGATTACTAGGTCAACTTATTGACCCTGTTTCTGGTTTTGTAACAGTTTTTCAGAGTATTCTAGTCCAGTTATCCCGTAAATCACATGGCTTCTCAGTAGCGCTTTTTGGATAGCATCTGGATAAATACAAACCAATTAAATAAAGTTGAGATCATTAACAACAAAGGTGTCTAGGTAGTAATAATTACAGTGAATATACTTTTAATAATTAAGGAGATAAGTATAACTTGGTATACTTATATATCATAGTTATTCTGTACATATAATCATGTGGTGCTATGTGCACATTTAATAAAATACTATACTACTCTTAATGTGTACTGTCTTGTATATTGCTCTGATGAGATACACTCAAATACAAGAGTAATGATATGTATATGTGTGTGTGTGTAAGTGCTCAGTATGTGCTCAGTAATGCTTACAATGCGCTCAGATTGACTCGACGTAGACTTAGAATGTGACTGACAACAACAAGAAGTCCCTCTATACGCTAACTTCTGAATCATCGAGACAATCAAACAGTTTGCTTGAACAATATGACGACCCATTCGTCGACCAACAATAATGTAGACGTGAACAACACAGCGTCAGGCAAGGAATCAAGAACAAAAATGATCCTAACAGCAGACCTGCCTTAGATCCTTCATCAATGGCATGAAACTCCAAAATTACTTAATCTGAGTTCAGCATTACCAATATCCCGACTACGACAGTGAGTAGATGCCAGAACCAATGTAGGTCGAGGGTTGAACTCTGGACCAGAGATATAGTGTCTCCAAGACAACCTCTGAAAACGTCAAATATCACAAAGTCTAAATAATGCTCTGTGAACAACTAGAGTTACACAGAGTTACGAGATATATGTCCCAGCTCACTATCGGAGACATACTCTATCAAAACACGAGGTGACAAAGCAGAGAAACGAGATGTTTCCTCAACGAGAGACCTAAACAAGGCCTGCAGACTCGACATCAGGTGACTTGTACCACGTTGCACCTGACACGAACCATTAAACAAGTGAGCAGGTAGTTTGCAAGTTTAGGCAGCCAATCAAAACTCTCCAGCAGCGAACACAATAAGAAGTATAGTTGTTACATCCTACCTATATACATAAGCTAATATAATAAGTCAAATAATAATATAAAGCATGAAATTTTCATTTTAACTATTAATGAACACATCAGAAATATAAAATTATTTCAATAAAATATATATACAAAATATTTACCGCGTGTTTTCTCTGAGGTCGCAATAGTAATTATGAGGCTTTTGAAAAATCATTATTTTATATTATTTTTGACCAGTTCCCAGTGTCGTTGCTGCGTGGTGTTGAGAAGGTGTATGTAGACAGTCCTGGAGACGCACGTCACGCACTCCAGGAAGCCATCGCTGTTGTCACCCGTCATGCCTCTCACTTACACTTTGAAGTTGAGGTAATATTCCTGAATCTTACATATACAGTTGATTCTCAGTTGCATTGTCTAACAAAGAAGAAACCTAAATATTATATAGATTCTACCTATATGAAGCTGATCATGTTCAGCTCAGTAGATCTCAATATATTGCATGTCATTCATGATATTGGTTTTTATACCATTTATCTCTACCTGTACAGTACTTGATAAACCCTTGTATTGTAATCAAAAGTTCTCTTTGCTACATGAGTCTTTTCGATCAGCATTAATTGTCATCATTAGATCTTACATAATCAAATATTTAATCTTTTTAAAAATATAAAGGGTTGTTACAATATTTAGATATTTTTGTACACTTTTTGAGAGACCCATTTTTATGTAAACAATTTTTGACAGACAAGAACTTAAAACTATACCTTGCTAATAGTGGTATGTAATAAAATATTATAAATTTATCATTGATTAATAAATAAATCTCTTGATATTTGTAATTCAATATATTTACACAATTTAAACATTTATACAATAATAATTATAATATCTTAGGTGGAGAACGCGCAGAATTCTTTACTATTTTATACAGTCACTCTGCATCAGAATTCTTTGAGTAATATTATTTCAATTAACATATTTTATCTCCTACCAAGACAAGGTGACTAAAAGATGGAAACACTTTCAACCATCACTCACTTAATAGCTATTTTTATAGAAGTTCACAGACATCATAATTCATATGACCTAAACTGCAAGATGTACTTGTAGAAATAATTATAAATATTATTATTATTATTATTGTTATATGTAGTCAAATGTTGTTGAGGTCGCTGTGTTAGTTCTCTGAGCTTAGTTCCTACCCTAGGAGATGAGAGGTACAGTTCCTTCACTGAAGACGGGAAGGGGATGTTGCAGTTGGGAGGGTCATATGCAATGTGATGTCAACACACTTTTGGCAAGACGGCTATTGTTGAATGAGGGTGAATATGTTTCCTTTGTTTTGGGCCATCCTACCTCAGTGGGAGACCGCTGGCAATAACAATGATGATGATAATAATAATAATAATATTAATGTGCTTCAGGAGGACGAGGAGGAGGCGGCAACATATCGCTTGCTTCATGGTCTGGGTGTCTTCCACACTATTGTTAGTGACAGGGGTCGTCACGGCCACCTTGCCTGGGCTAGTCCGCCCACCTTCACCACTGTTGACCTCACTCTTGCTCTCAGTGTTGTTACGGTAAGCTGCTTCATTAAGGGTTCAAAATTTAGGAATAAAGCCATAACATGTTAGAATGTTTAAACAATATTATGTAATTAAATATTTTTTTTAGTAAATTTAAGATTACGGCTATAAAATGTTACAAAATATAATAAGAGAGTCTATAATTCAATAATTACAATAATTAAATATAGTGTTTTTGTCTCTGTTACTTTTGGCCACTTCATGTTCTTCACTCTCAATGATAGACCTGATGAGAGGCAGTAAACACACCTGATACAAAGTGCTTGCAAGTAAAATAAAATTTGCATTATGTTGGTGCAACAAAGTATAATAAACACTGTTCAGTGAGAGAGAAAATCCAATACTAGACAAACGAGGAACAACGAAGAGGACCTCAGTTGAAGATCACAATAAATAGATTACCATTTTTCCACGAAGTTGTCTTATATGGGATTTTCTCTCTCAAATTAAGACTATATATACATCTTAAGAAAGATACCACAGTCCTGGTGAAGGACTTGTCATTCAAGACACCAGACTTATCTTGCACTTCCTTGGATAGACTTTGAATGCCTCCTAACGTTATGCCGGGATGAGAGGAGAAGTCATCATGACTCACGAAATCGTAATGACACGATTGCTAACGCGTCGGTCTGGAGTTTTATGACTCTGACCGCGGGTTCTAACCCCGCCCGTGATGTGGTCTGAGAGGAGAATATAGATATGGAAACTGGGAAATTAATAAAAAATATAATACAGCAAATAATTTATCTTAAGAATGGGGGAAATTAATAATACATGAATAGTAAAAAAATAGTTGCCACTGAATTTCATAAAATTATAAAACAAATGTAATAACCACCAATGTCATGGATAAACCAGTATAGTCATATTTATTAATGCAAGGCCATGAATAATGTCACTCTGAAATTTCGTTAATAATATTAGTTAACCATAGCGGGGAAAATGAAAATTCCAAGCGGGTATATACAGAGAAAGATCGCAGTCAGAAGGACTCGATTCTGCTTCTGAGAAGGACAAGATTCCCAGGCAGCGTTCTAGTTCACTCGGCCATCAAATGCCACATAGACTGGGCAACCTGGTTCACAAGCCATCTTTCCCAGGCTGGGAAAGAAACATGTGTAGGAGACAGGGATCTCCCTGTCTCCTACACACCCTAACCTGAGCCTCACTATCCTCATAAAAACTCTTTACAGCATTCAGTAACTTACTACCTATTCCATACACTTGCAACATCAGCCACATTGCTCCCCAATCCACTCTATCATATGCCTTTTCTAAATCCATAAATGCAATGAAAACTTCCCTACCTTTATCTAAATACTGTTCACATATAAGCTTCACTGTAAACACTTGATCTACTCATCCCCTAACCACACTAAAGCCTCCTTGCTCATCTGCAATCCAACTCTCTGTCTTACCTCTAATTCTTTCAATAATAACCCTACCGTACACTTTACCTGATATACTCAGTAAACTTATTCCTCTATAATTCTATAATCCTATAATCCTTTTATATAAAGGAATTATACACGCTCTCTGCCAATCCCTAGGTACCTTCCCCTCTTTCATACTTTTATTAAGCGAAGATACCAAAAATACTTCCTAATAAAAGTAGGTCTTAGACAGGGATGTGTAATATCACCATGGTTGTTAAATATATTTATAGATGGGGTTGTAAAAGAAGTACATGCTAGGGTGTTGGGGAGAGGGTGGGATTAAATTATGGGGAATCAAATGCAAAATGGGAGTTGACACAGTTACTTTTTGCAGATGATACTGTGCTTATAGGAGATTCTAAAGAAAAGTTGCAAAGGTTAGTGGACGAGTTTGGGAGGGTGTGTAAAGGTAGAAAGTTGAAAGTGAACATTGATAAGAGTAAGGTCATGAGGGTATAAAACGATTTAAATAAAGAAAAATTGGATATCACATTGATGAGAGGGATTATGGAAGAAGTGAATGTTTTCAAATATTTGGGAGTTGACGTGTCAGCGGATGGGTTTATGAAGGATGAGGTTAACCATTCTGCGTTGAGGTATCTGTGGAGACAAAAAACGTTATCAATGGAAGCAAAGAAGGGAATGTACGAAAGTATAGTGGTACCAACACTCTTATATTGGTGTGAAGCATGGGTTGCAAATGCTGCAGCGAGGAGGCGGCTGGAGGCAGTGGAGATGTCCTGTCTAAGGCCAATGTGTGGTGTAAATATTATGCATAAAATTCGGAGTGTGGAAATTAGGAGGTGTGGAGTTACTAAAAGTATTTGTCAGAGGGCTGAAGAGGGGTTATTGAGATGGTTTGTTCATTTAGAGAGAATGGTTTAAATAGAATGACTTGGAGAGCGTATACACCTGTAGGGGAAGGAAGACGGGGTAGGGGTCGTCCTCGAGAAGGTTGGAGGGAGGGGGTAAAGAATGTTATGTGGGCTAGGGGCTTGGACTTCTAGAAAGCATGTGTGAGCGTGATAGATAGGAGTGAATAGAGACGAATGGTTTTTGGGACCTGACGAGCTGTTGGAGTGTGAGCAGGGTAATATTTTGTGAAGGGATTCAAGGAAACCAGTTAATTGATTTAGTTGGACTTGAGTCCTGGAAATGGGAAGTACAATGCCTGCACTTTAAAGGGATTGTCTGAACTTAGCGCCTCTGCAAAGACAGTGATTATGTATGAGTGACGTGAAAGTGTTGAATGATGATGATAGTATTTTATTTTTGGGGAGTTTCCTTCTTTTTGGGTCACACTGCCTCAGTGGGAGACGTGTTGATAAAAAAAAAAATCATGCAGAAAATATAAATTATGCAATATAAATAGCTCAAAAATAAATATCATTAAACAATATTCATGGTAGCATTAAATAAAGAGATAGAACAAAAATTTTTGCCATGGCTTTAATTTGTTAACATTATCGTGCTTGTATCTCCTGGCACTGACAAATGACAAGCTACCTATTGTATTCTTTCTGCAAATACAATACGGCATGATATATTGCTGGATCAAAGAAAAAAAATCAACAAGAAACCGTGCCACTATCTCGCACACACCTTATCATTTAGGATGTGATGGACATGTGGGCCACTAGAAGCAGCAGCCTGGTTGATCTGGCACTTAGTAATATTCCTAGTCTCAGGCGGGTTTAAGAACTCTCAAAACTAACTACAATTATATCATACTGAGGAAGTACTTAAGGGTTTTACGATGCTAATGTGACCATCAAAAATTTCTCACTGCCTGAGACTTCACCTCTCAGGAATTATTGTTTTTTTCCATAGAACTAAAAATAAAAAATAAATAAAATATTAATAATTTTTTTCTATTATTTCTGAATTTGAAGTTTGTTTGGTTACATTTTGAATACAATGTTATAACATACGATCTTGTACATTCAAAAGAAGGGCACTTATAATGCTAGTATTTTCAAAGCTTCACTATCCTCGTCACTTCATTAGAGACTGCAGACACCGGGCATAAAACATCTTTAACTCACCCAGGGAAGACAATGCCGAGAGGAGATATAAAGTCCTCCCCACCAACTCCGTTGCCAAATTCGTTTCCAACATATTTTCAAATACTTCATTTCAAGTATCTACCTCCACATCCACCACCATCAAACACATGACAAGTAAGAGACAACTCAAGGTTCAGTCCTCTGCAGGGGTAAATATAATCCTTTGCAACGATTGCAAACAATTGTACGTGGGCGGGACATCCAGAGACCTGCAAACACGTATTTCAGAACACAAATATTTAAGCAGAAAGGACGATTTAAGGAACGCCTGCGTTCCACACCGAAACTTCCACTACCATTTAATCAACTACAGAGACGCAAGACTCATCGCCAGGGAAGAATACACTTAGTTCTGTAGAATCTTGGAAATTCCAAGATCCTATACAGTTGAGTGACGATTCCAAGTTGGAATCATCACTCATCAGTATATCCAACAGTTCCAAAAAGAGTAATGGATTTTACAACATAGCTGAACCCCTTGCCAGGAAACTACTTCATCGTTATTCTATAACACACACGCCCATCACGTGCACAACAGTCTCATATCCAACCTACCAAACATTAACACCCGTCCCGTGCAATTCTGTCTCATATCCAACCTACCCATCATTCTCCACCCTATATATACTCATGTACTGCTTACCTAGCAAGCCAGCACAGGAAATCTGTCAGAAATTAGGTGTTAAAATCATCTCCAGAAAATCTTCTGAGTCGTTCTGGCACTCTGGCTGCGGCCTGGGTGCCAGGAATGGCTCAAATGGAGTTGAAAGAGTCACCGTACCCTTGTCATAGAGCTGGTCGAGCCTTAGGGCTGTAAACGGTATTCCACGTGACATAAAGAAAGCTCATTGCGCCTTTGTCATTGGGCTGTAAGCGGTACTTGACTAGACCTGCAGAGGACTCACCGATCATAGGGCTTCCCACTTGATGAGGCCGTAAACGGTACATCACTTGTACCATCTCTGACACTCCTCCGAGAGCCACTATTGGGTCACCACATGGAGAAGACCCGGGACAGGACCCGTTCTGGCAAACCTACATGAACATGAACTTACCCCGGTAGATCTGTTTATGGACGAAACATAGTCAATAAAGGATAGCATTATACTGCATTTGTTTATATTTCCATCGTGTCGGTATTTGATATCTTTTATCTGCTTACAACACAAAGGGTGTAAGTTACAGGTTACGACACAACGCAAGTTTAGTGGTCTGTACGCTGCAGATTAGAATACAAAACAAGCTACAAAGTGCGAGGTTAGAGGCCAGCATACACCACAAGACTAGAAACTATCAGTGCAAACCACATGGTGTGTTAGCTAGAGGCTAGAATACAATGTTCTATGCATAGCCTCTAAGCTAGACACTAGCACCCAGGACGACCTACAAAGTGTAAAGGCTAAATGTTGAAATACAACTTAAGATGCATAGTGTGTAGCCAAGAAGTTATCAAACAACAACGATACAACATGTGTTTATGCTAGAGGCTAGCAAGGTGTGTTTATGCTAGAGGCTAGCAAGGTGTGTTTATGCTAGAGGCTAGCAAGGTGTGTTTATGCTAGAGGCTAGCAAGGTGTGTTTATGCTAGAGGCTAGCAAGGTGTGTTTATGCTAGAGGCTAGCAAGGTGTGTTTATGCTAGAGGCTAGCAAGGTGTGTTTATGCTAGAGGCTAGCAAGGTGTGTTTATGCTAGAGGCTAGCAAGGTGTGTTTATGCTAGAGGCTAGCAAGGTGTGTTTATGCTAGAGGCTAGCAAGGTGTGTTTATGCTAGAGGCTAGCAAGGTGTGTTTATGCTAGAGGCTAGCAAAGTGTGTTTATGCTAGAGGCTAGCAAAGTGTGTTTATGCTGGAAGCTAGCAAGGTGTGTTTATGCTAGAGGCTAGCAAGGTGTGTTTATGCTAGAGGCTAGCAAGGTGTGTTTATGCTAGAGGCTAGCAAGGTGTGTTTATGCTAGAGACTAGCAAAGTGTGTTTATGCTAGAGGCTAGCAAAGTGTGTTTATGCTAGAGGCTAGCAAAGTGTGTTTATGCTAGAGGCTAGCAAGGTGTGTTTATGCTAGACGCTAGCAAGGTGTGTTTATGCTAGAGGCTAGCAAAGTGTGTTTATGCTAGAGGCTAGCAAGGTGTGTTTATGCTAGAGGCTAGCAAGGTGTGTTTATGCTAGAGGCTAGCAAGGTGTGTTTATGCTAGAGGCTAGCAAGGTGTGTTTATGCTAGACGCTAGCAAGGTGTGTTTATGCTAGAGGCTAGCAAGGTGTGTTTATGCTAGACGCTAGCAAAGTGTGTTTATGCTAGAGGCTAGCAAAGTGTGTTTATGCTAGAGGCTAGCAAGGTGTGTTTATGCTAGAGGCTAGCAAGGTGTGTTTATGCTAGAGGCTAGCAAGGTGTGTTTATGCTAGAGGCTAGCAAGGTGTGTTTATGCTAGACGCTAGCAAAGTGTGTTTATGCTAAAGGCTAGCAAGGTGTGTTTATGCTAGAGGCTAGCAAGGTGTGTTTATGCTAGACGATAGCAAAGTGTGTTTATGCTAGAGGCTAGCAAGGTGTGTTTATGCTAGACGCTAGCAAGGTGTGTTTATGCTAGACGCTAGCAAAGTGTGTTTATGCTAGAGGCTAGCAAAGTGTGTTTATGCTAGAAGCTAGCAAGGTGTGTTTTTGCTAGAGGCTAGCAAAGTGTGTTTATGCTAGAGGCAAGCAAAGTGTGTTTATGCTAGAGTCTAGAATTGTGTTTATGCTAGAGGCTAGCAAAGTGTGTTTATGCTAGAGGCTAGCAAAGTGTGTTTATGCTAGACGCTAGCAAAGTGTGTTTATGCTAGAGGCAAGCAAAGTGTGTTTATGCTAGAGGCTCGCAAGGTGTGTTTATGCTAGAGGCTAGCAAAGTGTGTTTATGCTAGAGGCTAGCAAAGTGTGTTTATACTAGAGGCTAGCAAGGTGTGTTTATGCTAGAGGCTAGCAAGGTGTGTTTATGCTAGAGGCTAGCAAGGTTTGTTTATGCTAGACGCTAGCAAAGTGTGTTTATACTAGAGGCTAGCAAAGTGTGTTTATGCTAGAGGCTTGCAAGGTGTGTTTATGCTAGAGGCTAGCAAGGTGTGTTTATGCTAGAGGCTAGCAAGGTGTGTTTATGCTAGAGGCTAGCAAGGCGTGTTTATGCTAGACGCTAGCAAAGTGTGTTTATGCTAGAGGCTAGTAAAGTGTGTTTATGCCAGAGGCTAGCAAAGTGTGTTTATGCTAGAGGCTAGCAAGGTGTGTTTATGTTGGAGGCTAGTAAAGTGTGTTTATGCTAGAGGCTAGCAAAATGTGTTTATGCTAGATGCTAGCAAAGTGTGTTTATGTTGGAGGCTAGCAAATTGTGTTTATGCTAGAGGCTAGCAAAGTGTGTTTATGCTAGACGCTAGCAAAGTGTGTTTATGCTAGACGCTAACAAAGTGTGTTTATGCTAGACGCCAGCTAAGTGTGTTTATGCTAGACGCTAACAAAGTGTGTTTATGATAGACACTAGCAAAGTGTGTTTATGCTAGACGCCAGAAAAGTGTGTTTTTGCTAGAGGCTAGCAAAGTGTGTTTATGCTAGAGGCTAGCAAGGTGTGTTTATGCTAAAGGCTAGCAAGGTGTGTTTATGCTAGAGGCTAGCAAGGTTTGTTTATGCTAGACGCTAGCAAAGTGTGTTTATACTAGAGGCTAGCAAAGTGTGTTTATGCTAGAGGCTTGCAAGTTGTGTTTATGCTAGAGGCTAGCAAGGTGTGTTTATGCTAGAGGCTAGCAAGGTGTGTTTATGCTAGAGGCTAGCAAGGTGTGTTTATGCTAGACGCTAGCAAAGTGTGTTTATGCTAGACGCTAGTAAAGTGTGTTTATGCCAGAGGCTAGCAAAGTGTGTTTATGCTAGAGGCTAACAAGGTGTGTTTATGATAGACACTAGCAAAGTGTGTTTATGCTAGAGGCTAGCAAAGTGTGTTTATGCTAGAGACTAGCAAAGTGTGTTTATGCTAGAGGCTAGCAAAATGTGTTTAAGCTAGAGGCTAGCAAAGTGTGTTTATGCTAGACGCTAGCAAAGTGTGTTTATGCTAGACGCTAACTATGTGTGTTTATGCTAGACGCCAGCTAAGTGTGTTTATGCTAGACGCTAGCAAAGTGTGTTTATGATAGACACTAGCAAAGTGTGTTTATGCTAGAGGCTAGCAAAGTGTGTTTATGATAGAGGCTAGCAAAGTGTGTTTATGCTAGAGGCTAGCAAAGTGTGTTTATGATAGAGGCTAGCAAAGTGTGTTTATGATAGAGGCTAGCAAAGTGTGTTTATGATAGAGGCTAGCAAAGTGTGTTTATGATAGAGGCTAGCAAAGTGTGTTTATGATAGAGGCTAGCAAAGTGTGTTTATGATAGAGGCTAGCAAAGTGTGTTTATGATAGAGGCTAGCAAAGTGTGTTTATGATAGAGGCTAGCAAAGTGTGTTTATGCTAGAGGCTAGCAAAGTGTGTTGATGCTAGACGCTAACATACATGATTAACCCCCACACAAGAGACAAACTTATGGCGAGGTTTCGCTCCAACTTGGACCACTTAGTGATTACTATTGTCTAGTAATGGTCTAAACGAACCGAAACGTCGTCATAAGTTTACATATAAAACAACATGTGTAGGCTAGACACTAGAACGCATCACAAGATACATGGTGCGTAGTAGAGGGACACTAGAACGCAACACAAGATACATGGTGCGTAGTAGGTTGTAGTTTCACTTTCTTGGACATTTTGTACTGATTCTTTCTTCTTCGTCTGTCGACTGTAAATCACAGTCGAGTGCCGAGGAGGGTCAGCAGGTTGACCCTGAGACCCTGGAGTACCTGGTGAGCCAGGTGTTCTACGGTGGTCGTGTGCGGCGGACTGAAGACCAGCAAGTGATCTCTAGTATTCTCAAGGATGTTTTGGCGATCTCGTTCAAGATTCCCGAGGAGGAGGAGGAATATCCTTTATCAGATGTGGTTAGTGGTGCACAGGAGCCGTGGCATGCAGATGTCGGTCATGCTGGGGCAGATGAGAGTGACGAAGTGGGTCTTGCGCTGCTTTTTCCTGATTACATTGAAAAACTTGAGGACCTTCAAGATTTTGTTAAGGTGAGTAAAATTTGGGCAATTGAAAAATGTATTTCTATTTCCTGTAATATATATATTTAAATAGTTAAGAAGACTACTAAATTTAAATAATATATATATATATATATATATATATATATATATATATATATATATATATATATATATATATATATAAATATCGGAGAACTCAGTTTTCCTGAGTATTATATATTTTCTGAGGATAGGGTCTCAAAAGTCTCTGGAGGTGGTACCTCAAATATATTGAAAGTACTTATATATATATATATATATATATATATATATATATATATATATATATATATATATATATATATATATATATATATATATATATATATATATATATATATATATATATATATATATATATATATATATATATATTTTATATATATATATATATATATATATATATATATATATATATATATATATATATATATATATATATATATATATATATATTATTTAATATTAACACATCGGCCGTCTCCTACTAAGGCAGGGTGGCCCGAAAAAAATCATTATCATTCACTCCATCACTGTCTTGCCAGGAGCGTTTAAACTACTATTATAAAACTGCAACAATAACACCCCTATTTCAGGGTCCAGACACTGTACTTTCCATTTCCAGGACAGAAGTCCTGCCTGCCAGTTTCTCTGAATCCCTTCATAAATGTTATATTGCTCACACTCCAACAGCACGACAAGTTCTAAAATTCATTTGCTTAGATTTACTCCAACCTAACATGCTCACGCATGCTTCCTGGAAGTCCAAGTCACTCGCACACAAAACCTCCTTTACCCCCTCCCTCCAACTTTTCCTAGGTCGAACCCTACCCCGCGTTCCTTCCGCTACAGATTTATACACTCTCGAAGTCATTCTATTTCGTTCCATCTCTTTACATGTCCGAACCACCTCAACAACCCTTCCTAAGCCCACAGGATAATAGTTTTGGTAATCCTGCACCTCCTCCTAATTTCTAAACTACGAATTCTCTGCATTATATTCACACTACACAATGCCTCCAGACATGACATTTCCACTGCCTCCAGCCTTCTCCTTGTTGCAACATTTACCACCCATGCTTCACTCCCATATAAGAGCTTTTGTATAACTATACTCTCACACATTCCCCTCTTTGTTTCCATGGACAAAGTTCTTCATCCCCACAGACTCCTAAGTGCACCACTCACATTTTTCCCCTCATCAATTCTACGATTCACCTCATCTTTCATTGACCTATCTGTTGACACATCCACTCCTAAATATCTGAATACATTCACATCCATAGGCTTTCTCCCTCCAATCTAATATCCAATATTTTGTCGAAGTAGGTTGGTAGACAGCAACCACCCAGGGAGGTACTACCGTCCTGCCAAGTGAGTGTAAAACGAATGCCTGTAATTGTTTGACATGATGGTAAGATTGCTGGTCTTTTTTGTCTCATAAACATGCAAGATTTCAGGTACGTCTTGCTACTTCTACTTACACTTAGATCACACTACACAGGCATATATATACACACCCCTCTGGGTTTTCTTCTGTTTTCTTACTAGTTCTTGTTCTTGTTTATTTCCTCTTTTCTCCATGGGAAGTAGAACAGAATTCATCCTCCGTAAGCCATGCGTGTCGTAGGAGGCGACTAGGATGTAGGTAGCAAGGGGCAAGTAACCTCTTCTCCTGTATACATTACTAAAGTTAAAAAGAGAAACTTTTGTTTTTCTTTTAGGGTCACCCTGCCTCGGTGGGATACAGCCGGTTTGTTGAAAAAATAAGAAATATATATATATATATATATATATATATATATTTTTTATTTTTTTTATTAACACATCGGCCGATTCCCACCAAGGCAGGGTGGCCCGAAAAAGAAAACTTTCATCATCATTCACTCCATCACTGTCTTGCCAGAAGGGTGCTTTACACTACAGTTATAAAACTGCAACATTAACACCCCTCCTTCAGAGTGCCGGCACTGTACTTCCCATCTCCAGAACTCAAGTCCGGCCTGCCGGTTTCCCTGAATCCCTTCATAAATGTTACTTTGCTCACACTCCAACAGCACGTCAAGTATTAAAAACCATATGCCTCCATTCACTCCTATCAAATACGCTCACACATGCTTGCTGGAAGTCCAAGCCCCTCGCACACAAAACTTCCTTTACCCCTCCCTCCAACCTTTCCTAGGCCGACCTAGCCTTCCCTCCTACAGATTTATACACTCTCGAAGTCACTTGTCCCATTCTTCTACATGTCCAAACATCAACACCCTCCTCAGTTCTGACAATCGTTTGGATTCCAGCACCTCCTCCTAATTTCAAACTCCGAATTCTCTGCATTATATTCACACCACACATTGATCAGACATCATTCACTGCCTCCAGCTTCCTCGTCAACATTCATCACCCATGCTTCACACCCATATAAGAGCGTTTGTATAACTATACGGGTGTGAAGCATGGGTGATGAATGTTGCAACGAGGAGAAGGCTGGAGGCAGTGGAGATGTCATGTCTGAGGTCAATGTGTGGTGAATATAATGCAGAGAATTCGGAGTTTGGAAATTAGGAGGAGGTGCGGGATTACCAAAACGATTGTCCAGAGAGCTGAGGAGGGTTGTTGAGGTGGTTTGGACATGTAGAGAGAATGGAACAGACAGAGTGACTTCGAAGTGTATAATCTGTAGTGGAGGGAAGGCAGTAGGTCATATATATATATATATATATATATATATATATATATATATATATATATATATATATATATATATATATATATATATATATATATGACGTGTCGAACAGGTAAAATTGATCAATAAGCAAGACGTCATTTAAAATTAAGTCCTTTCCAAATTTTTCTCTTCTCTCATAAATTTAAATATGACAGTATCCTGAGGCAGATTTTTACGAAAGTATTTAACCTTACTCTAGAAGATAAGCAGTAGGACAAAACTACACTTCCAGTCACACTTGCTTTCCTGTCTTCATGCGTTGCATCCAGTGGACTTGTAGCAGCGATCCTCCCTGAACATCTTAGGGACGAGATTGGAGTCCCTGACCAAAAGTTCGTTGATGGAGAAATGATCTTGTATTATAATCTAACGGGCTCTGAAACTAGACCTGCGCCCCCCAACAACTACAAACAGTCACACTGGGATGGCCCAGTAGTGGAGAACATAACCTCAACACTGCTTCAGAGTGTGTCGGAAAAGGATAGAGCCCGCCTCCTAACAGTGAGGGTTCCTCATGCAGGGGATTTTCTCTTGGCTGTTCCCGACTCCAGCCATGGCACACGCTTCGACCCACAGACCATCCGCATTGGTGCTGTTCTTCGACTTTCCGCCCCTATTCTCGCCGAACACAGGTCTATTTGTGACAGTGAAGCAGCAGACCGATTCGGGTACCATGGTCTTGGTGCAGTAAATCAGAGGGAAAGATTGCAAGACATGAAGAGGTTAATAACACTATCAAGAGGAGTCTCTCAACAGCCGGATGCCCAGCAATAAGAGAGCCACCCCAACTATGCAGATCTGATGGCAGCCAAAAGCGTCCATATGGTATCACCCTTCAAGCCTGGACAGACGGCAAGCAGGTGGTGTATCTCCAATACACCAGGGAGGAAGGGGAGCAGCTGCCACCTTCAGGGTGTCCCAAAAGTCTAGAAAATATGGAGAACTTGCCCATCATTATATGTTTCTTTCCATAGGCTCGGAAACCCTTGGCTCATGGGGAAAGAGTGCATCTAATTTCCTTCAGGAGCTAGGCAAAAGACTCATCAGGGTAACTAGGGATCCCAGGGCAGCTAGTTTTCCGTTTCCGCGACTCAGCGCTGCTGTTCAGAGGGGAAATGCCTGTTGTATTTTGGGCACTCGTCCCAACTCTGAGGAGCTGGATGAGATTTTCGCATTACAATCAGTGACAAACATGTAACAATATGAACTAGACATGTATCTCTCATCTCATGTACTGTATATGACATCTTTATATCAACAATGTATCTCTTAAATCTTTTTGTATATATTATGTAATATAATATATTTATTGGTAAAAAAGAACGAAAAGATGGGGTGGTAGGGGAAGTGGAATATTCAAATTTCTTCAAGAAGAAATACAAATATTCTTCCTTGAAGCCTTTTTATCCACTTCCCGGAGGCTGTGGGTCCAACAATTTGCACCAGAGGTGTTTAAAGATATATTTTATTAATTTGTGTTTATGTAAAAGTAAATAATTTTGAACCCAAGGTACCTTAGAAAACTTACCTAACTTTATTATAACAAACGTAATTTAATTTAGCTTAATCCAACTAAATATATTTTAGATAAGTTTACAATAACTTTATAATAAACAAACACATTGAAATATATGTTTTTCGTTAGGTTCAGAATGATTTTTGCGAAATTATTGCATTTACAAATTTTCGCTTGCCTTATTCGGGAAGAAGACCGCTGCTATTTAAGCCAAAATCGCAAGTTTTACCTATTCGACACGAGATACACACACACACGCACGCACGCACGCACACATACACACACGTCCACCCCCAAATACCGGAACACATTCACTTCCTCCATACTCTCTCCCTCCAATCTGATATCCAAGCTTTCATGACCTACATATATATATATATATATATATATATATATACTATATATATATATATATATTATATATATATATATATATATATATATATATATATATATATATATATATATATATATATATATATATTATAGTATATATATATATATATATATGTATGATATATATATATATATATATATATATATATATATATATATATATATATATATATATATATATATATATATATATATATATGTCGTAGCCGATTAGGTAAAACTTGCGATTTTGGCTTAAATAGCAACGCTCACCTTGCCATATAAGACAAGTGAAAATTTGTGTATGCAATAATTTCGCCAAAATCATTCTGAACATAACGAAAAAAATATATTTCATTGTGTTTCTTTATTAATAAATTAATGTTAACGTATCTAAAATATATTTAGTTGGGTTAGGCTATATTAAATTGCGCTTGTTGTAATAATGTTAGGTAGGTTTTCAAAGTTTCTCTTGGTACAAAATTATAAATTCTTACATTAACATAAATGAAAAAAATATATCTTTAAACGTATAAGATAAAATTTTAGAAAGGACTTAATTTTAGATGAGTTCTTGTTAATTGACCAGTTTTAAGTAATTGGCACGACATATATATATATATATATATATATATATATATATATATATATATATATATATATTAAAAAGTCTGCCAATTAGGTAAAACTTGACGTATTTTGCTTAAATAGCAACGCTCACCTTGCCATATAAGACAAGTGAAAATTTGTGTATGCAATAATTTCCCAAAATCATTCTGAACATAACGAAAAAAATATTTCATTGTGTTTGTTTATTATTAAATTAATGTTAACGTATCTAAAATATATTTAATTGGGTTAGGCTAAATTAAATTGCGCTTGTTGTAATAAGGTTAGGTAGGTTTTCAAAGTTTCTCTTGGTACAAAATTATAAATTCTTACATTAACATAAATAAAAAAATATATCTTTAAACGTATAAGAGAAAATTTTAGAAAATTTTAGATGAGTTCTTGCTAATTGACCAGTTTTACCTAATCGGCACGACATATATATATATATATATATATATATATATATATATATATATATATATATATATATATATTTTGGAGTGGTTGGTGCTATTATTTAATAAATGTATGGAAGAGGGTAAGGTACCTAGGGATTGGCAGAGAGCGTGTATTGTTCCTTTGTATAAAGGCAAAGGGGACAAAAGAGAGTGCAAAAATTATAGGGGAATAAGTCTGTTGAGTGTACCTGGTAAAGTGTATGGTAGAGTTATTATTGAAAGAATTAAGAGTAAAACAGAAAGCAGGATAGCAGATGAACAAGGGGGCTTTAGGAAAGGTAGGGGGTGTGTAGACCAAGTGTTTACAGTGAAACATATAGGTGAACAGTATTTGGATAAGGGTAAAGATGTTTTTGTGGCATTTATGGATTTGGAAAAGGCGTATGATAGGGTAGATAGGGGGGCAATGTGGCAGATGTTGCAGGTGTATGGAATAGGAGGAAGGTTACTGAAAGCAGTGAAGAGTTTTTATGAGGATAGTGAGGCTCAGGTTAGAGTGTGTAGGAGGGAAGGGGACTATTTACCAGTAAAAGTGGGCCTTAGACAAGGATGTGTGATGTCACCGTGGTTGTTCAATATATTTATAGATGGGGTTGTAAGAGAAGTGAATGCGAGGGTCTTGGCAAAAGGTGTTGGGCTAAAAGATAAAGAAGCAAATACAAAGTGGGAGTTGTCACAGTTGCTTTTTGCTGATGACACTGTGCTTTTGGGAGATTCTGAAGAGAAGCTGCAGAGGTTGGTGGATGAATTTGGTAGGGTGTGTAAAAGAAGAAAATTGAAAGTGAATATAGGAAAGAGTAAGGTGATGAGGATAACAAAAGAATAGGTGACGAAAGATTGGATATCAGATTGGGGGGAGAGAGTATGGAGGAGGTGAATGTATTCAGATATTTGGGAGTGGACATGTCGGCGGATGGGTCTATGAAGGATGAGGTGAATCATAGAATTGATGAGGGAAAAGGGTGAGTGGAGCACTTCGGAGTCTGTGGAGACAAAGAACCTTGTCCATGGAAGTAAAGAGGGGAATGTATGAGAGTATAGTTATACCAACGCTCTTATATGGGTGTGAAGCATGGGTGATGAATGTTGCAACGAGGAGAAGGCTGGAGGCAGTGGAGATGTCATGTCTGAGGTCAATGTGTGGTGTGAATATAATGCAGAGAATTCGGAGTTTGGAAATTAGGAGGAGGTGCGGATTACCAAAACGATTGTCCAGAGAGCTGAGGAGGGGTTGTTGAGGTGGTTTGGACATGTAGAGAGAATGGAACGAGACAGAGTGACTTCGAGAGTGTATAAATCTGTAGTGGAGGGAAGGCGGGGTAGGGGTCGGCCTAGGAAAGGTTGGAGGGAGGGGTAAAGGAAGTTTTGTGTGCGAGGGACTTGGACTTCCAGCAAGCATGTGTGAGCGTATTTGATAGGAGTGAATGGAGGCATATGGTTTTTAATACTTGACGTGCTGTTGGAGTGTGAGCAAAGTAACATTTATGAAGAGATTCAGGAAACCGGCAGGCCGGACTTGAGTTCTGGAGATGGGAAGTACAGTGCCGGCACTCTGAAGGAGGGGTGTTAATGTTGCAGTTTTATAACTGTAGTGTAAAGCACCCTTCTGGCAAGACAGTGATGGAGTGAATGATGATGAAAGTTTTTCTTTTCGGGCCACCCTGCCTTGGTGGGAATCGGCCGATGTGTTAATAAAAAAATATAAATATATATATATATATATATATATATATATATATATATATATATATATATATATATATATATATATATATATATATATATATATATATATATCTGTAGGTCATGAAAGCTTGGATATCAGATTGGAGGAGAGAGTATGGAGGAAGTGAATGTGTTCCGATATTTGGGGGTGGACGTGTCAGCAGATGGGTCTATGAAAAATAAGGTGAACCACAGAATTGACGAGGAAACAAATAGATAAGTGGTTCGCTAAGGAGTCTCTTGAGACAAGGAACATTATCCATGGATGCAAAGAGGGGATTGTTTGAGAGTATAGTGGGTACCGACGTTCTTATATGGGAGTGAAGCATGGGTGGTGAATGTTGCATCATGAAAAGGGCTGCAAGAAGTGGAGATGTCGAGCATGAGGGTAATGTGTGGTTCAGAGAATCCGTAGTTTGGAGATTAGAAGGTGGTGCAGGATATCTAAAAGTATTATTCAGAGGGCAGAGGAGGGGTTGTTGAGATGGTTTGGACATTTAGAGAGGATGGACCAAAATACAATGACTTGAATGGTGTATAAATTTGTAATGGAAGGAAGGCGAAGTAGGAGGTTATTCTAGGAAAGGTTGGAAAGAGGTTGTAAAGGTGGTTTTGTGTGTGCGTGTAGGCGCGCGTGAGCGTGTTAGGGGAGAGTTGAAGCAAATGAATTTTATGACTTGACGTGCTGTTAGAGTGTGAGCAAAGTAACATTTATGAAGAAATTGAGGGAAACCGGTTAGTCGGACTTGAGACCTGGGGGTGTGAGGTACGAGGGGTGGAGATATACTGCAGTTATTTTAACTGTATTTTCAGCATTTCTCTGGCAAGAAATGGATGGAATGAGTGATGATGAAAGTGTTTATTTTTTGGGTCACCTTCCCTCGCTGGAACACGGCTTGTGTGTTAGTAAAAAATTATATATGTAATTAATTGTTTGTAATTACCGTTTGTTGTTAGATATTAGTACTTAACTATTTGATTGCCACTTCAACCTGAAAATCAATTTCGGTGTGAAACAAAAAAACTGATCTATACAATACTTTTTTCGATAATTTTTAAAGTTTTTAATATCGTCTAAAGTCACACATGTACTCTTTGATTTACTAATTAAGAAAATGCAGTGAAAATTGTTAAATAAAGGTAATTTTAGAATTTGATTGTGCTGTGAAAGTGAAAATGTGAATGATTTTTTTCCAAATATCTTCCACTGCTTACTAACAAAATAAGTGGCTTAGACCTCAATCTATTTGAAAAGCCACTTATTATGCTGAACAATTCGAGAATTCAAGAATTATTTCTTATAATTTCGACTCAAATCTTAAAAAAAATTAATTGGTCAGATATAGATTCTTTAAATGATATTTCTGATAGCATTAAAGTTGACTTTATATTATACCGGGTATTATATAAAGCACTGACTGCAGAGCAGCCTTAATTGGTTCACCGTTCTGACACAGACTGGCTTTATCAACCTTTTGTTCTTCATAGACAGTCTGTCATAAAACCTTGTACCAAAACTGATCTTTAGTTTGTGTCTTGCAGTTATACTGGATGTTTGCAATGCAACTTAAGTGTAATCTTCACATGTACTGCATTTATATTATAACTCGATCCTTCACTAACAACAGTGATTTCTCCTGAGAAGGGAGTTACAGATCTGGAGAGGCCAGAGATCTTCGGACTACCAGTAGGAGTACAGCACCTTCAGGAGGTTGAGAGCGGTCAACACTTCTTGATGGCTCTGGCTGCCGTCGGTGGAGCACAGACACTTCAAGGATCAGCGGAGACCAG
Organism: Cherax destructor; assembly: GCA_009830355.1. Lineage (NCBI taxonomy): Eukaryota > Metazoa > Arthropoda > Malacostraca > Decapoda > Parastacidae > Cherax > Cherax destructor. Next base: position 127,905 of record WNWK01003873.1, read on the forward strand.
CGTAGCTAAGCAACTTTATAAACTCAAGAAAATGGTAACATACTTAACCAATGAATAAAACATATTTAGCAGTACAGAAATAACGCAAATATTTACGAAGGCGCTGCAGAACTAGTTGAGAGGAAGCCCTTGTAAGCTAATTTGTCACGTAATGTTTGTAAACATGACCTTCCTCTCAACTAATTTAACATAACCTGAGGAGGAGCTCTTGTTAAACCGAAAATATTCGTGTAATTTATTTACTTTTGAATGTGTGTTATTCGAATGCATTACGCAATATTTCACTATATATATATATATATATATATATATATATATATATATAATACTTGACGTGCTGTTGGAGTGTGAGCAAAGTAACATTTATGAAGGGATTCAGGGAAACCGGCAGGCCGGACTTGAGTTCTGGAGATGGGAAGTACAGTGCCGGCACTCTAAAGGAGGGGTGTTAATGTTGCAGTTTTATAACTGTAGTGTAAAGCACCCTTCTGGCAAGACAGTGATGGAGTGAATGATGATGAAAGTTTTTCTTTTTCGGGCCACCCTGCCTTGGTGGGAATCGGCCGATGTGTTAATAAAAATAAAAAAAAAATATATATATATATATATATATATATATATATATATATATATATATATATATATATATATATATATATATATATATATATATATATATATATATATATATATATATTAGTAACCACGGACGAGAGGTATTGATCAATAACAACACTGCACTAGAGAAGGACTCGAACCTATGTTGTCATAGCCCGCCTCATGGTGAGCCAAAATTACATGACGCCTTAAGCAACATGACCACCCAATCATACCAGAATGGCGCAGCCAGTAGAGCTAGCTGTTTTACCGCCATCAGAGGACATTCGGTGTTGTGGGAGCTTCTTGGCTAATTTTCATTCTCATACCTGCTTGGTGTACCAGTCCACGAGCAGCATATATATATTATTGTAACCACGAACGAGTGTTATTGATCAATAACAACATGGGTTCGAGTCCTTGGCTAGTGCAGTGTTGTTATTAATCAATACCACTCGTTCGTGGTTACAATAATATATATATATGCAGATAAGAAATTTAGTAAATCATCAACTGGAACTTTTGTAAACAAGGAAGTAACATCAAAACTAACTATGTTGAAATCATTTAAGTCAGTCAAGGTGCTTAATTTATCCACTATATCTATGTTGATTTTTACATTAAAGTTAGATTTTTTTCAAAATATCAACAAGCCATTAAGATAATTTATAAGAAACTGATCCTATGGAGCTAATAATTGGTCTAACTGGATTACCTGGTTTGTGTTTTTATTAATCCATACATATAGTGTAAAGAAGTATCAGTGGAAGTAATTTTTTTAATTTATTCATCTTTGCCTTTCAGTAGATCTTTATTGTTTTATTGAAATTGGTGTTAACAGTTTCTAAGGGATTCCTTCTAAGTTTAGAATAGGTTTCAGTATCATCTAGGTGATTATTCATTTTATCTTGGTAATCAGTTTCTTTCAAAATTACTATTGCATTTATTTTATTTGCTTTAGTAAGGTGCAATTTTTTATTATTAATAAGACTTAAAAAATCTTTGAGAACTATTTTTGAATATTTTTTTTTAACATCGAGCTATATACCATCCCCTTACTAATATTAATTTCATCAGTGGATAAATCAGAGTATTTTTATAAGTTACAGAAGGCTTTTGCAATTTCAACATTATTAAGATTTTTTGAAGTTGCAAAACTTAGACCGAAACCAAGAGCAGCAGTTGTATTCTTGTCTAATATTTCATCTTATAAGTTAATTACAAAATTGTTATTAGCAGCTTTCTCCAATCACTGTTTTAAATTATAATGTCTAATTTTCTTTGTAGTATATTTTTGAGTTCATTACAAATTCTTCAGAGATTATTATAGCAATGATCCAACATAGGATCAGCGCCTCATCCGGAGGCGCTGATCCGAAATAACTTAATGAACATTTTGAGCTGCTTCAAATTTAATTCTCTGAAGTAGTAATTTAGGACAATTGTCTCTGATAAAACAAGAGAATGTCTCTTCAGCATACCTTCAAAACTGGTTTTTCTTAGTGGAAGGCTTGAATTTGTTTTGGGCTATGTATGTCCTGATTTGGCTTTCTTATTGAAGAAATTGGTATTGGTGTCCACGTGATAACTTTTTTTGACCTCTTTTTCCTGATTCACTTTAAAGCATCAATGCTAATATTTATTGTATTAGATTTTTTTTCCATTTCCGAGCATTACTGTATGGGGTTATTCAACACGGGTTAGTGCAGATAACTAGACACGTACTTCAAGAACTGGCATGCCATGGCTGCTAGTCCTGGCCGTAGAGTGAGTTCCTTGTTTTTTTATTACAGATTTATGGTAAACAATTCAGATACACAATATCTTGCTTGTAACAATTCACAACCCACAATACCATGACTGGAACAATTCACAACTCACGAAACTGTGCATGTAACAATTCATAACCTACACTAACATGGCTGGAACAATTCACAAATAGCCGGCTCTCTGTAGAAGAAACTTCCGACATTTTGATCCGTCCTGGACCATTATCAAGCTCCAGGTGGGCCAGGGCTGGCCCAAATGTTCTTTAAATTTTACTCTCCGAAATGTATGTTGTTTGTGAATAGTTAAATGTCAGGTTAAAACTTTGTTATAATTGGTTTTCTCTGTCCCAAACAAATAGTCACTAGCAAACCGTTCTTCCAAGGTTGTACGGTTTAAAAAATACCAGGACATAAAAATATGTCCTAGTATTGTTGGGGTGTGTTTTTAATTCTCTTAGTTCCTATTATCTCAACTGTGACAAGGGTAAGGGAAAAGTTCTCTTCCAAGGTCAAATTTTAATTTTAAATTCAAAATTATAATTTCAGAAATACATATAACCTTTAGGAAGCCCATAGTTTGCAGAGTATTTTGAGCAACGTAGACTAGGAGTACAAATGTTTATTTCTAAACTGAGCACATAGATGCAGAGTTCTCAGTGTACCGTAGTCGTGTTTTCTTGACTCAGGTCTAGTAATGGGTAGAACAACAGCCTGCCCCTTGCTTTCCCTAGCAGATGCCCATGCCCGCACATCTGTCCCAACTGATGCCCATGCCTGAGCATCTGTCCTAGCAGATGCCCATGCCTGCGCATCTGTAAACACAATTCTTCTTCATATAGTTTACTTTTGGCAGGTACCAGCGGAAATAACTCAGATTGAAGAAGTCAAACAGAGTGAAGACAAAGAGTTGGTTGATTTAATCAAGAGAGAAGTTCAGCAGTATAACAACATTCTGCATACCATAACACTGCACTTAGATGCTGCTATACAAGCCACAACAGTATGTATTACTTGCTTTAGATGTAATGTTGGCTAGAATGAGGAGGGGGAAACGTATTGTGTGCCAGGAAACCTCTCGCGAATTATGCAGTGACCAAAACTCATCTAATTATACCAATCTTTTGGGATATTTTATTATACTTGCTGAGGAAATTTTAATTTTCCTACAAGAAATTATTTATTATTTTTTTATTAACACATCGGCCGATTCCCACCAAGGCAGGGTGGCCCGAAAATGAAAAACTTTCATCATCATTCACTCCATCACTGTCTTGCCAGAGGGGTGCTTCACACTACAGTTATAAAGCTGCAACATTAACACCCCTCCTTCAGAGTGCCGGCACTGTACTTCCCATCTCCAGAACTCAAGTCCGGCCTGCCGGTTTCCCTGAATCCCTTCATAAATGTTACTTTGCTCACACTCCAACAGCACGTCAAGTATTAAAAACCATTTGTCTCCATTCACTCCTATCAAATACGCTCACACATGCTTGCTGGAAGTCCAAGCCCCTCGCACACAAAACTTCCTTTACCCCCGCCCTCCAATCTTTCCTAGGCCGACCCCTACCCCACCTTCCCTCCACTACAGATTTATACACTCTCGAAGTCACTCTGTCTCGTTCCATTCTCTCTACATGTCCAAACCACCTCAACAACCCCTCCTCAGCTCTCTAGATAATAGTTTTGGTAATCCCGCACCTCCTCCTAATTTCCAAACTCCGAATTCTCTGCATTATATTCACACCACACATTGACCTCAGACACAACATCTCCACTGCCTCCAGCCTTCTCCTCGTTGCAACATTCATCACCCATGCTTCACACCCATATAAGAGTGTTGGTATAACTATACTCTCATACATTTCCCTCTTTACTTCCATGGACAAAGTTCTTTGTCTCCACAGACTCCGAAGTGCTCCACTCACCCTTTTCCCCTCATCAATTCTATGATTCACCTCATCCTTCATAGACCCATCTGCTGACATGTCCACTCCAAAATATCTGAATACATTCACCTCCTCCATACTCTCTCCCTCCAATCTGATATCCAATCTTTCGTCACCTATTCTTTTTGTTATCCTCATCACCTTACTCTTTCCTATATTCACTTTCAATTTCTTCTTTTACACACCCTACCAAATTCATCCACCAACCTCTGCAACTTCTCTTCAGAATCTCCCAAAAGCACAGTGTCATCAGCAAAAAGCAACTGTGACAACTTCCACTTTGTATTTGCTTCTTTATCTTTTAGCCCCACACCTTTTGCCAAGACCCTCGCATTCACTTCTCTTACAACCCCATCTATAAATATATTGAACAACCACGGTGACATCACACATCCTTGTCTAAGGCCCACTTTTACTGGGAAATAGTCCCCTTCCCTCCTACACACTCTACCCTGAGCCTCACTATCCTTATAAAAACTCTTCACTGCTTTCAGTAACCTACCTCCTATTCCATACACCTGCAACATCTGCCACATTGCCCCCTTATCTACCCTATCATACGCCTTTTCCAAATCCATAAATGCCACAAAAACCTCTTTACCCCTATCCAAATACTGTTCACCTATATGTTTCACTGTAAACACTTGGTCTACACACCCCCTACCTTTCCTAAAGCCCCCTTGTTCATCTGCTATCCTGCTTTCTGTCTTACTCTTAATTCTTTCAATAATAACTCTACCATACACTTTACCAGGTACACTCTACAGACTTATTCCCCTATAATTTTTGCACTCTCTTTTGTCCCCTTTGCCTTTATACAAAGGAACAATACACGCTCTCTGCCAATCCCTAGGTACCTTACCCTCTTCCATACATTTATTAAATAATAGCACCAACCACTCCAAAACTATATCCCCACATGCTTTTAACATTTCTATCTTTATCCCATCAATCCCAGCTGCCTTATCCCCTTTCATTCTACCCACTGCCTCACGAACTTCCCCTACACCCACAACTGGCTCTTCCACACTCCTACAAGATGTTATTCCTCCTTGCCCTACACACGAAATCACAGCTTCCCTGTCTTCATCAACATTTAACAACTCCTCAAAATATTCTCTCCATCTTCCCGATACCTCTAACTCTCCCTTTAATAACTCTCCTCTCCTATTTTTAACTGTCATATCCATTTGTTCCCTAGGCTTCCTCAACTTATTAATCTCATTCCAAAACTTTTTCTTATTTTCAACAAAATTTGCTGATAACATCTCACCCACTCTCTCATTTGCTCTCTTTTTACATTGCTTCACCACTCTCTTAACCTCTCTTTTTCTCTCCATATACTATACTATACTATACTATACCCCATACATCTTCGACCCCATTGCCTACACTCTCACTAGCCCATCTATCCTCCAATAGTTGTTTTTATCTTACCCTAACTGCCTCCTCTTTTAGTTTATAAACCTTCACCTCTCTCTTACTTACTGATTTTAATTTCCTTGTATCCCATCTACCTTTTACTCCCATTGTACCTATAACTAAAAAGTGATCTGATATATCTGTGGCCCCTCTATAAACATGCACATCCTGAAGTCTACTCAAAAGTCTTTTATCTACCAATACATATGTTAAGTCTATCTTCTTGGCTGCTTGCCTTGGGCAGTAGAATGGTAGCGTAGGTGCAGAGATACGAAGGATGACTAGACTCAGTTTATTAATGGCAAGGTGTAGGTATACACGGGGACAGAGCGTGAGGGGACCGGGAGCCAGCAAGGGTAGATGCTGGTTCAGTGAGGTAGGCCGTCTAAGTGAGAGAGAAGCATGGCTGACCAGCCCGACCTTGATAGGCCTATAGAGGGCAGCACCATAGTGCCGCGCAGTTTGAAACAGCCTCTGGGTAGGCTGTTTACATCCGCTCGGCCACCTACCGCGTGTCGTCTCGACACGACAATACTGGCGGGCACGAAGGTGTAAACAAGCAAGCAAGGTTACCCAGGGGAAACTGGCTTCCGGTCACCTGACATTTACAACAGGAAATTGCCGGTGCAGGCCGAAAAAAAACTCTCCCCCTACGTGAGTCGGGGAAGAGAAAATCGGCCTGCCCGTACAGCTGGACAGAGGACAGAACAAGCCAATGCTGACACAGGAACTAGAGTCTTCTATATACAGGTTGTCCACAGGGCCAGACGTCAACTTGACTGCACATCCATGAGCGCTGTAGCATCCTCACATCTGCAAACAATGACTGACAGTAGCATTTCCTAAGGTGTGACATTTAACTCAAAAGGCGATATTGCCCTTGCCTTTATACAGGCTTTACAAGACACACTGGGTGCACATACTCACAATAACATTATTTCCATGGAATTCATTATACTACGGGTACCCTCTAAGAATAAATTTTACGTATTTACATGGTGTTGTCCACCATGACTCCATTATTTACTAACTATACAATGTGTGCGCATTAATCCCCATTTCTGCAAGCAAACAATTAGCGTAGCTAGCGTAGGAGTCGGACAAGTCAGTAGGTATGTCAATGTCACAGAAATGTACTGCTGTCCGGGGTCTCAGGCCATAAGTATGGAGCCTTACAGGACTGTCATCTGTCGTAGGGATAGCGGGTGAAGAACTAGACGGGTTGTCACTAGTTTGAGTCTGATTGTGGCTTTGCAATGCCCGCGATTCCAGCTCTGCTTCAGCTTGCACATGATCAATATACTTCATGTGGTCAAGGTGAGCTTCTCTGATAGTTCCGGTAGCTATCTCCCTCACCTCGAACTTATTGCCGCGGAGCTGTCGTAGGACACGGTAAGGTCCGACAAGCTTGGGGACAAGTTTATGCATACCAGGGGTCTGCGTTGGGTTGAGCAACATAACTTTGCAACCTGGTTCCACCTTACTTTCCTTAGCGTGGGCGTTGCGATCAGATGTGAACCTATCCGTGGCTTTTATTAGGTTCTCACGTACTCGCTGGAAAACAAGCTGTGTGGTCCGCATCTTAACTATACCGGTGTTATCGGCGTCATAGATTGGGCTAGGCGGAGCAAACAGGATTTCGTACGGTAAACGCTTATCATAGCCATACAAGGCAAAATGGGGTGTCTCGCCAATCGAGCTGTTGAGGGAAGAGTTCAATGTACACTGAACATCTGGAATAGCGTCATCCCATGTAGTACAACTCAGATTAACGGTTACTCTGAGCACCTCCAGAACTTTGCGGTTTGTACATTCAGCAAGACCATTACTCGCCGGGTGACGTGGAGCTACTGGTGCTTGGTGAATGTCAAACCTGGAACAAAGGTCCTTCATTGTGGCATTTATGAACTCCGACCCATTGTCTGACAGGAGAACACGTGGGCAGGTATGACGGAGAACGATACGCTCACGGAAAGCATTTGCGACTGTCTCGGCCGTTTTGTCAGGGATGGGTACTAACTCGCAGTACCGCGTCAAGTTATCTACCATTACAAGCAGGTGTTTATTACCCTTCTCCGAGGTCGAGAAATTCGTCAACAGGTCGACAGAAGTTCTCTCCCAGGGCTCCTTTGTAATGGGATACTTCAGAATGGGATTGGGACCCGTGACAGTACCCTTGTGTTGTAAGCAAACGACACACTGGTGTACATACTTGGCAATTTCCGCTGCCATCTTAGGCCAGAAATATTTCATTCTAGCCTGTTTGATGCTGCGGTCCTTCCCAGGGTGCGCTGCGCCTTGGACATCGTGGATCAACTTGAGAGTCGTGGGTACCAGGGACTCCGGTATCACCAGTTGGTGTACGGTTCTGCCGGGGTCCACTAGTCGAGCTACACGACACAGTACTCCTTGATTGACCACTAAGTCTGTCAGCGGAACGGGCGACTTGACCCGCGGGCCAACGTCCTCCTTGGTTAGGAATCGAAGGACTGGTGACCACACCGGGTCCTGCCGTTGGGCTCTCTCTAGGTCCTCGACGGAGAACGAGTTGTCTGCACTGACAAAGGCTATATGCCTCGACAAGGCGTCAGCCACGACATTTTGCTTACCCGGTACATAGCAGATTTCGGGATTGTAGTCGTTAAAGGTGAGAGACCACCGAGCATGTTTCCCAGAGAGATTCTTGTTTGCAAAAAGGGATAATAACGGCAGATGATCCGTGTAAATCTTGATAGGATACTGGTAAATAATGTCTCTGAAGTGGTTCAAAGCTCAGACGATGGCTAAGGCTTCTAGCTCTGTTACAGAGTAATTGACTTCAGCTTTGGTAAGAACACGGCTAGCATAAGCTATTGGCTGTTGCTTACCATTAGATTCCTGCGACAAGACTGCACCGATGCCAACTTTGCTGGCATCTGTCGTCAAGGTGAACGCTTTGGTGAAATCAGGGAACCTAAGGACTGGGGCTGATGTTAACCTATTTTTAAGTGTGACAAAAGCTCTTTCTTGGTCACACGTCCACTCAAAGGGAACATCTTTCTTAAGGAGCTGCGTCAAGGGTGCAGCTAAGGTGGAGAAACCGGCTATGAAAGTGCGGTAGAATCCAGCTAGGCCTATGAAGGAGCGGACAGTATCCGCCGTCGTAGGTCTAGGGAACTTTCGCACAGCCGAGATTTTAGACTCGTCTGTCTTGATGCCGCTCTGAGTCACTACGTGGCCCAGAAACTTTATTTCCTGCTTAAGGAACTGGCATTTAGAAAGCTTCACCTTAAGATTAGCCTTGGCTAGTTTTTCCAGTACCCGCTCAAGTTTTACGAGATGAGTAGGAACATCTTGGGACATCACAATGAGATCGTCTAGGTAGACCATGAGCGTGCCACCTAGGAGAGTACGGAAAATCATTGTCATTAGACGACTGAACGTGATCGGGCTTCCACGCAAGCCGAAGGGCATTCTCTTGAACTGATAATGACCAGTAGGCGTAGAGAACGCTGTTAGTTCTTTGCTTTGGTCATCAAGAGGGTTCTGCCAAAACCCTTGAAGAAGATCAAGAGTCGAAAAGACCTTGTTATCGCCAATGTTCTGTAACAGGTCATTCAGAACTGGCAATGGAAATCGGTCTGGGATGGTACAGGCATTCAGTTTCCTGTAATCTATAACAGGACGCCATGTTCCATCTTTCTTGGGAACTAGGATTAGAGGGGCATTCCACGGGGAAATGGACTCTTCGATAACTCCATCGCGGAGCATCTTTGCAATGAGTTCGTCAGCAAACACTCTTTGCGCATGCGGCAAACGATACGCAGGCACGTAAATGGGTTTAGTACCTTTATCAAGCGGAATATGGTGAGACATAAGCGGGGTCAGACCCATGGACTCACCATCTAACGCGACGGCAGTGCGTGCGCGATTGAGAACCTGGAGAAGTTGTGGAACTTCTTCCGGGTAGTCTGTCATAGCTAGATCATCTTCCTGCACTGGCCGGGTGACGGAAGAATTAGTAGCGGACTCACCTGGGAGGACTGCACTTACAAGAACGTCAGCTGGGATTTCTCCCTCCACTCTCACTGGGAGAGGGAACCTGACGAGGTCAACAAGTGAAGTATCCTTCCTCAGGGGGAATTCTCGACTATGCAAGTTACCGACAAGGACTTGCAACTTGCCACGACGCGCAGTGTGCAAGGACGGCTCAAGGGAGAGGCCCTTGACTCTGCATGTGTCGTTGTCGACTAGCACATGATCTCCTTCGAAAGCTCTTGTCACATACACCGTAACAGGAGTGAGCGAATTAGCCGACAAAGTGACGTCATACTTTGTACAGGCAGTAACTCTGCTCGCTGATGCCATGACACGAGTCAGACAGTCGCCTGCCGACAGGGAGACTGCGGCTTGACAACGGTCATCCTCTACAACAGCGCGAGAGTTAGAGTGATGGTCAGAATGGGCGTCCCCAGACTGGGTTTCACTGATAACTGAGCGCTGATGGTCAGGTGACGAGATACGAGCTCTCTTATGAGGTTGGTCAGGACAAGAGGCCGACCTCACTGAGGGTGCGCGACGGAAACCACGGGTTTCCAATGATTCCAAGCACTGGATGTACTCAGAGACGGAGTGGCAGGTAGTGGAACCCAAGCGTACACCCCAGAAGGGTGCGTCCACTCCGTCAAAATCCGCTTTCCACTTAGCTGGATCTAAACGGATCTTAAGGTCTGCCATGGTCTTGAAACCGATGAGCAAATCGCCTGGGAAGATGATGTCATCAACAACTAAGAACTTTGCTGACCACTTGTGATCATGGATCGCAAATTCTAAGGTTGTACAACCACGGACCGTGAGAGGGCTACCTGAAACGCCTCGCAATGTCTGAATAGCAGACGGCTCGGTCAGCATGGCTGCATGGAGACCAATGTCACGGAAGAGGGTGGAACGGACAATGTTAACCACCGAACCTGTATCAAGGAAAAGCTGAATAGGCTTCCGATGAAGTGTGGACTCTACGAGAGGTCCACACGGGCTGTCATACCGAACATGAAGGCATGACGGGCCGACTAGGTCGTCGGAGTCCCGGCTGCTAGAGACTCGACGCTTGGTGGAGCGACTCGACGTCTTGGAAGGTACGGTTCGAGTCGCGACACCAGCGTCGAGGCACTCTGTTTCCGTGCTGTCGGCATGCGTGTCGCTGCCCAGGGCGGCGAACGCATTGCGGACAGGGACGGAATACAGCGACTCCGATAGGGTGACTATCTCTTTGCGGGATTTTTCTGGCGCGTCTCTTCCCCCGAACTATTGGAGGGGCTCCGGCTAGCTCGGGCTCCGGGCGAGGAGCGCTTGCCGTGGTGCGCCGACAAGATGCTACGCAACTTGAGGCACTCACTGGAGGTATGACTGGATGTATGGTGGTAAACACAATCGCCCTCCCGGTGCTGCGCACGGGGACGGTGATTATCATGGCGTGGGGGCTGAGGTTTATAACACTCAGAACGGTAATGACCTCTTTTACCGCAGTTAAAACAGGTAAGCACACGCTTCGCGGGTGGTGCTGACGGCGGTGTGCGCTTATGACGCTTGGACTTAGATGGAGGAGACGCTGGCAAAGTCGTCTTGCTAGCCCTCCGGTCATAACCTGACCTGCCGTTTTGATTCGGCTTGGTCTGAGGTTTGCTGTTCGTCCTAGCCTTGGCTGCTGATTGCTGGACGGCTGCAGCAAAAGTGACAGGGGGTTGCACAGGCGGCGACATAAGAGTTGGCAATTGAGGGACTTGCAAGGGAGTACCAGCAGGGCGACAAGCCTTGTCTTTCTCGCCCAGCGGTTTAATTTTATCGATAGCATTAAAGGCGCCCAGGATGTGTTCCTTGGGGCCAAGCCCTAATTCGTCAATCCTATCTCCGCATGAGGCCTCCGACGATCATGGGGATGATGTCTTCGAGTTTTATTCTACCATCACTAGTGACCCACTTGCTATCCTTCATAATGTCAATAAAATCTAACGATGCTCGCTGGAAACGACAGACACAAGCGAGGGGGCTTTCATCCGGGGATTGGCACTCATTCATGACGCTCGTGATAATGTCAAGGTAATGGCTCTGATGCCTGCGCCGGAAGTAATTACGGAATGCTTCCTTGAGCTTGGGCCATGACTGCAAATCACGCACTTCCACCAAGTCTAAGAAGGAAGTGATAACACTTAGGGATGTGTTCACAGCCACCGCGGCAGTGTTTACATAGTGCGCGTCAGTGGGGTTATCGGTTCGTCCCTTAACTGTCGTCTCGACCGATTTGAACCAAGTCTCCAACATACTGGCGCGACCATAGAACAAATGGGACGGGCGGGGATGACATTCGTGGCCATTCATGGCCGCGACATGGGCTACTGATTGGCCAATTGTTATGGAGGCGCCATCCTCCCCCTGATGGGACCTAACAAGAGAGGCATCAGTGCCATCTGCGGCAGAAGCTTGGGCATCGCGACGGCTACTGCGTGTCTGAGTCATAGCGTCAGTTATAAGCACAAAATAAGTCACGGAGAAAGGGAAAGGGATCAAAGCAAGAATTGATACGCAAACGGCTAGAACTCAACACAGAGTCAGAGAGGACACAACACGGTGTTACTCAAAAACTGCTTATTTGTTAACAAATGCGTGAATTACGTCAAAAAAAAGAATGGTACACTCTGAAACTCAAGGTAAATTTTGGACACAAGTGAATTAATTGCTGTGGTGTACACAGAACAAAAGCAGAGATAACTGGCAAGAAAATTGCATGAAAATGAATGAACTGTAACAAGTAGCGGAATTAACAAAAGTTTGCAAATTAAAATGAAAACCGGGTATTACATACAATGTACTGCAGTGCAGGCTTGCTCAACACACAGCAAAATGTTGCAGGTGCTGGCAGTTGCAATTAGGTATGGCAAAGAAAAATATGAATTCACTTGCAGCAAGGTAAGGTGGCAAAACAATTAATAAAATCAGTCTTCAAAGGAATAAAAACAGTCACACAAATTTACTGTATCAAGAAGTACTGAATTTCACATAAAAAGGCAATGAGTAAAATGCCAAAATGATGAAAATCAATAATAATAGGGGCAAAAAGTTACAGGTGGCAAAATGAGTATACACTGACACAAGAAAAAAATTGCTAAGTAAATTCTGGTGCAAAAGTATGGAATTTCACAGGTAATTATTGCAATAATGGCAAACAAGCAGGTTCCTGAAAATTCAATAACAGGGACTGATAAATCACTCAATGACAAGGCATAAACATTAACAGAATGCAAAACACAGGTGAATGTGCCTAAACAAAAATATGGCAAAGAAATAATATGGAGAAAGAAAAAATTAAATTGAGACACTGGAGAAAATGTAGGTGTCTAGTCACAAGTTGTTGAATTCAAGCAGAATAAAACTGACACTGGCAAGTATTAAAATAACACTTTGAACACACTAACACATCAGAACTGTGCAAGGTTGTCAACAATTTGTGGCTAGCTTGCAGATGCAACAATCAAAATAATAGCAGACAGATGTAACTTGCAATTAAAAAGAATATATATACATATATATATATGGGTAGCACAATGAACAACTTTGAGCAGGAACAAGTTTGAGCAGGAACAAATTAATAATTAGGTGAGAGGCTATGTGTAGAAATAATGCACTAGGATTTAAAATGCAAAAAAAAATGAGCTTGCAAAGTGCAACAATGTTGCTGAATAATTCACTGAAAGTATGGGCTTCAGTGATAATATACTTGGTGCAGGGCAATTAAATAATGTCACAAATTCTTAGGAAATGCCAGACAAGTCACTGTTTACTTAACTTTGATTGTAGATGGGGGGTTAGATGCAAGTAGGCAGATTCTGAAACTCCTGGTGTGTACTGGTGGCTGGATGCGGCGGTACACACACTATAAACACTTGTAGGCTTCTATGGGGTCTCCAGTGGCGTAGGAAAGATTGTGCAAGGCTTGGGAAGAACGGGAAAAGGACGTGGAACTCTGCGGAAATGAGGGGTTTTACTAAAAAAGCACAGAAACTCGCCAGCTGAGAGAGCGGCGTAGTGTTTACACTGGGAACGCGTCTGAGAGCGCTGCTGACCGTGGCTTAGGAAGCGCAGACGGACACGGGGAAATTACTACAGAAAAGGACTTTTTCAGAATGCCAGAATTACTTCAAGAGACTGCAACAATGACTAAGATGTTACTTTACAGTTTTCACTGGGGGGAAATGTTGAGATACTGGTGAAAATAACAACAACAAAAATTAAATCACTGCTGAAGCTGGATGAAGGGTGAAGATTGAAGGACGCAGGAACGAGGTGCTGGGAACACTGCAGGCGCCTGGCTTGGCTTGGCTTGGGACAACCACGATGGGTTCCCATGTGGTCAAGCCAGGGCTGGCTTCTTTAAGAACTCGGAGAAAACAACACACAGGCGACGAGCTGGATATAGAGAGCGTAGAAACGTAGCAAGTAGTGGAGAGTAGGTGGTTGGTGGTGTGAGGTAGGCAGGCAGGGCGCCCTGAGGTAGACACTCGTGGACACAACACCAACACACCCAAAACGATCTCACCTCGCGTCTCTTGTAGCTGTAGGAAGGGCGTAGAGATGCTGCTGGATGCAAAGGGTGTAGGAGAATGCTGGAGAGTTGTAGAGTAGAAGATGAACACACACGTGACTGCTTCAGGCTGGAGAGCTGGAGATGACGCCCTATGTCCCGATTTTGTGGAAAAATCGTGGACGATGCTCTGACTCAGGCACCCACGAGACGCTGGAAGCTACGGATGATGCGATAAGCCAGCAGATGACCTGGATATGACTGGCTTGGTCGGATGATCGACTGGGCGGTGGGTCCCCTACACTACACTCTGCCGTGAACCACTGCTGTCACCACTGTTAAGTCTATCTTCTTGGCTGCTTGCTTTGGGCAGTAGAATGGTAGCGTAGGTGCAGAGATACGGCTGATGACTAGACTCAGTTTATTAATGGCAAGGTGTAGGTGTACACGGGGACAGAGCGTGAGGGGACCGGGAGCCAGCAAGGGTAGATGCTGGTTCAGTGAGGTAGGCCGTCTAAGTGAGAGAGAAGCATAGCTGACCAGCCCGACCTTGATAGGCCTATAGAGGGCAGCACCATAGTGCCGCGCAGTTTGAAACAGCCTCTGGGTAGGCTGTTTACACATAGCCCATTAAATATTGTTATACCTACCGCAGATATTTTGTTATGGGTACCTTAAAGGAGTGCCTTTATCAGACTGCATGAATTATTATTTGTTTATGTTTTTCTTCCTCCAACTTTTCAAATTATTTTTCTCATAGCTCGAGAATGCCTCATCCAAGAGGCATCAAACTGTCAAAACTTGTGTACGGTAACGACGACCAAATTCTTGGAACAATTGGCATAGTTACGTGGCCTATGATCGAAGTTATTGAACCCATTCTCAGCATCCTAGAATGGCTCAGATACAGGGCCGTATTTATAAGGGGACAAAGGGGGTCAAGTGCCCCGGGCATCCCTGCCAGAGGGGCCTCAGACGAAAGAATTATTTTATTACAAAATGTAATAATAAAAAAATAGTTTATTAATAAAAGGACTTAACAAATAAAGTGTGTGGGGGTAGGATCAGAGAATAAAAAGAAGGGCCCCCCGTCCTTTGAATAACGACTTAACTATTTCTGGTTAGCGTCAGTTTAGAGGTAAATAACCAGACCATGAGGTGATCAGAGGTGACCAGGGTGCACACGCGTGTGTGTGTGTGTGTGAGTGTGGGGGCCCCGGGGCACTTTAGGTTTAGGGGTCTTTAACTTGAGGGGCCCCCAAACCTAAAGTGCCCCAGGCTCCCGAAGTTCTAAATCCGGCCCTGATCAGATAACTCTCAAAATCTTTAGTGGCGGAGCTTTAAACATTCACAGAAGGTGCCAAAAAATACGACGATAGCAGAGAGTGAAATTCAAGCTTACACATGCAAATTTGACTATATTTTATATGTAAAATATTGAGAAAATTTTATTCCCGTTCAATCATGTGAAATATATTTCAGTTTACCTGTTTTGAGCATCTTCATTTTTTAATGGCTGATGCATCTTAGAGCCAAGATAGTACGTATTAAGTTATCTTAGCGCCAGGATAGTACCTATTATGTTATCTTAGCGCCTGTATAGTACCTATTAAGCTATGTTAGCGCCAGGATAGTACCTTTTAAGTTATCTTAGCGCCAGGATAGTACCTATTAAGTTATCTTAGCCCCAGGATAGTACCTATTAAGTTATCTTAGCGCCAGGATAGTACCTATTAAGTTATCTTAGAGCCAGGATAGTACCTATTAAGTTATCTTAGCGCCAGGATAGTACCTATTAAGCTATATTAGCACTAATATAGTACCTATTAAGTTTTGATGTTGCAAAACAGTAAAAAGTGGAATAGTTGAAATCAGCGTCAACTACAGAATGATTCATCTGATCGACCTAATTGTTTTTACAAATGTTGTTACTTAAGACAAGACTGACGCTGACACTGAGTGACACGAGTCACAATTTGCCAATTTTATTGAATAAATAATCGTATTCATTTTCTCAATAATTGACAAATGCTTCTTCTGACTGACTTCAAAACATTATTGTTGATGAATTTTATAATGAGAATGATAACCCATAAGCCTATTCGAACAAGTACAAATTAAAATTTTACTAAACATATTTAAAAAAATTACTAGTTGGTATAAATTTGTGAACAATGCCTTTTCTGATCAACTTCAAACTTTTATCATTGGTGGCCTTTATTGAAACACAGCTTCCCACTGACTTTCGAGCAGTGTAAATTAAAATTTGCTAATTATATTTGTTTTCCACATAACAGCTAGTGAATGCCTCTTCTGATCAGCTTCAAACCTTAAATGGTGGTGTATCTTAATAAACTGTAAGTGTGTCAATTTGCTACTTTTTGCCAATTTTATTAAACTGGGATTCTAAAAAAATAAAATAAAATAATTTCCTAATAGGATTATACAGAATTTTCAGTAGAATATAAATGTGAAAAATAATTGGGAAAAAAACCCGCTGATTTATGGCATTTTCAAGTTTAACGCGGCGAGACTTTACTATTTTCCAGAATATTTTCAGCAACATTTTCGTTTGTTTAGTCACAAATTTCCCCATATTACTCGAGAACACTTTATTGGGTGCACTTGCTGGTGTGGGTGCACTTGCTGGTGTGGGTGCACTTGCTGGTGTGGGTGCACTTGCTGGTGTGGGTGCACTTGCTGGTGTGGGTGCACTTGCTTGTGTGGGTGCACTTGCTGGTGTGGGTGCACTTGCTGGTGTGGGTGCACTTGCTTGTGTGGGTGCACTTGCTGGTGTGGGTGCACTTACTGGTGTGGGTGCACTTGCTGGTGTGGGTGCACTTGCTGGTGTGGGTGCACTTGCTGGTGTGGGTGCACTTACTGGTGTGGGTGCACTTACTGGTGTGGGTGCACTTGCTGGTGTGGGTGCACTTACTGGTGTGGGTGCACTTACTGGTGTGGGTGCACTTGCTGGTGTGGGTGCACTTGCTGGTGTGGGTGCACTTGCTGGTGTGGGTGCACTTGCTGGTGTGGGTGCACTTACTGGTGTGGGTGCACTTACTGGTGTGGGTGCACTTGCTGGTGTGGGTGCACTTGCTGGTGTGGGTGCACTTGCTGGTGTGGGTGCACTTACTGGTGTGGGTGCACTTGCTGGTGTGGGTGCACTTGCTGGTGTGGGTGCACTTGCTGGTGTGGGTGCACTTACTGGTGTGGGTGCACTTACTGGTGTGGGTGCACTTGCTTGTGTGGGTGCACTTGCTGGTGTGGGTGCACTTCTGGTGTGGGTGCACTTACTGGTGTGGGTGCACTTGCTGGTGTGGGTGCACTTCTGGTGTGGGTGCACTTACTGGTGTGGGTGCACTTGCTGGTGTGGGTGCACTTGCTGGTGTGGGTGCACTTGCTGGTGTGGGTGCACTTGCTGGTGTGGGTGCACTTGCTGGTGTGGGTGCACTTACTGGTGTGGGTGCACTTGCTGGTGTGGGTGCACTTGCTTGTGTGGGTGCACTTGCTGGTGTGGGTGCACTTGCTGGTGTGGGTGCACTTGCTGGTGTGGGTGCACTTGCTGGTGTGGGTGCACTTGCTGGTGTGGGTGCACTTGCTTGTGTGGGTGCACTTGCTGGTGTGGGTGCACTTCTGGTGTGGGTGCACTTACTGGTGTGGGCAGCTGTTGCCTACTGTTTCACTTCTTGGGTATTGTGGTGTGCACTTCTTTCACTTGTTGCTGGGGTGGGTGCACTTACTGGTGTGGGTGCACTTGCTGGTGTGGGTGCACTTGCTGGGTGTGGGTGCACTAATGTGGTGCACTTACTGGTGTGGGTGCACTTGCTGGGTGGTGTGGTGCACTTGCTGGTGTGGGTGCACTTGCTGGTTGGAGTGCACTTACTGGTGTGGGTGCACTTACTGGTGTGGGTGCACTTACTTGGTGTGGGTGCACTTGCTAGTGTGGGTGCACTTGACTGGTGTGGGTGACTTACTTGCTGGTGTGGGTGCACTTACTGGTGTGGGTGCACTTACTGGTGTGGGTGCACTTGCTGTGTGGGTGCACTTGCTGGTGTGGGTGCACTTGCTGGTGTGGGTGCACTTGCTGGTGTGGGTGCACTTGCTGGTGTGGGTGCACTTACTGGTGTGGGTGCACTTGCTGGTGTGGGTGCACTTGCTGGTGTGGGTGCACTTGCTGGTGTGGGTGCACTTGCTGGTGTGGGTGCACTTGCTGGTGTGGGTGCACTTACTGGTGTGGGTGCACTTGCTGGTGTGGGTGCACTTGCTTGCGTGGGTGCACTTGCTGTGTGGGTGCACTTACTGGTGTGGGTGCACTTACTGGTGTGGGTGCACTTGCTGGTGTGGGTGCACTTACTGGTATGGGTGCACTTGACTGGTGTGGGTGCACTTGCTTGTGTGGGTGCACTTGCTGGTGTGGGTGCACTTGCTGGTGTGGGTGCACTTGCTGGTGTGGGTGCACTTGCTGGTGTGGGTGCACTTGCTGGTTGGGTGCACTTACTGGTGGGTGCACTTACTGGTGTGGGTGCACTTACTGGTGTGGGTGCACTTGCTGGTGTGGGTGCACTTGCTGGTGTGGGTGCACTTGCTGGTGTGGGTGCACTTGCTGGTGTGGGTGCACTTGCTGGTGTGGGTGCACTTGCTGGTGTGGGTGCACTTACTGGTGTGGGTGCACTTACTGGTGTGGGTGCACTTACTGGTGTGGGTGCACTTGCTGGTGTGGGTGCACTTGCTGGTGTGGGTGCACTTGCTGGTGTGGGTGCACTTACTGGTGTGGGTGCACTTACTGGTGTGGGTGCACTTGCTGGTGTGGGTGCACTTGCTGGTGTGGGTGCACTGTGCACAATGCTACATACGCCTTTCTCATATTTTTGTTTCCATATTGTTACTGGAAAAAGACTCCTCTGATCAGCCATGTTGCCACTTTTAACCTTGAAATTGTATAGTATTATTTTAAATCATTGCATTCTTTTTCCCTTGTTGCTATTGAGAGGATCTTGATCCAAAGAAACAGGACTTATGTTCGTCTTGTTTTAATAGAATTTAAATGCATCTCATTCTTCGGGTGCTGTATGACCCCTACGGGTTTAACGTAGAACGATCATCAATGCTGATGCATCGTATGAAATAGGTGAATTGTTTCATGGGTTTGGGCTGTGTAGGCACAAAGTTTGTTATATTCTGAAAAATAACTAAAAAAAAATAATCTTTTAGTCACCTTTAAACTTTTATTGTTGTGTCCCTCAAGTTAAACAATTTCTTGAAGTTATGTTGTGTAAATTATTATCTGTAAGGTTTTGTGTGTAAGCTTTATTAATCAAATTCGATTGTACTAAATAATGGGAGAATGTCTCTTCTGATGAGACATAAGGCAGTGTGTGACTATTTGGTTATGCTGGGATAATTCAGCTTAATGTTCTTTTATGTATATATAATAGCTGTGTGCTCTTAATACGTTTTAAACAGCTGGTCAGACTTAGAGAAAAGTTTGGATTTATTCTGGCCTCTATAGGTCCAATTCGCTGTTTTTGGAAGAAACTGAAGAAAAATTAAATACTTTA
Source organism: Cherax destructor (assembly GCA_009830355.1). Classification (NCBI taxonomy): domain Eukaryota; kingdom Metazoa; phylum Arthropoda; class Malacostraca; order Decapoda; family Parastacidae; genus Cherax; species Cherax destructor. Next base: position 147,751 of record WNWK01003873.1, read on the forward strand.
AAAAGTGCTTTTAAATTTTTATTAAAGAATGCCTCTTCTGATTTCCTTCAGATCTTCCACACTAATAACTAACTACGTTATCAACTTAGTTAGCACTCTGCACTATTACAATCTTGTGTCCTGAAGTATCAGGGATTATTGAATACGGGGATGCCATCCTCGTATCATGCAGCGACCACAATACGTCTAGTTATACCTACCGTAATTGATATTTTATTGTACCTATATCTGTTATTATACCTTCTGATAGGCTTCAAATTTTCAAAGCAGGTGTTCGATATCGAGGGCACCATTGTAGAGGCACTTGGCACGTGCACCTGCCCCCGGCTAAAGTTATTGAGCCCATTCTGGAATGGCTTAGATAACTTCCAAAATGCTCAGTAGTGAAGCGTCAGACCTTCAAAAAAGTTATCTCCTAATTCGACGACGTCGGTGAGTGAAATTCAAGTGTGTACTCACCTATTTGTGGTTGCAGGGGTCGAGTCATAGCTCCTGGGCCCGCCTCTTCACTGATTGCTACTAGGTCCTCTCTCTCCCTGCTCCATGAGCTTTATCAAACCTCGTGCTAAAACTATGTATGGTTCCTGCCTCCACTACGTCACTTTCTAGGTTATTCCACTTCCTGACAACTCTATGACTAAAGAAATACTTCCTAACATCCCTTTGACTCATAGGAGTCTTCAACTTCCAATTGTGACCCCTTGTTTCTGTGTCCCCTCTCTGGAACATCTTGTCTCTGTCCACCTTATCTATTCCTCGCAGTATTTTATATGTCGTTATCATGTCTTCCCTAACCCTTCTGTCCTCTAGTGTCGTCAGGCCGATTTCCCTTAACCTTTTTCCGTAGGACAATCACCTTAGCTCTGGGATTAGTCTTGTTGCAAACCTTTGCACTTTCTCTAATTTCTTGACGTGCTTGACCAGGTGTGGGTTCCAAACTGGTGCTGCATACTCCAGTATGGGCCTGACGTATATGGTGTACAGAGTCTTGAACGATTCCTTAGTGAGGCATTGGAATGCTATTCTTAGGTTTGTAAGGCGCCCGTATGCTGCAGCAGTTATCTGATTGATGTGTGCCTCAGGAGATGTGCTCGGTATTATACTCACCCCAAGATCTTTTTCCTTGAGTGAGGTTTGCAGTCTTTGGCCACCTAGATTATACTCTGTTTGCGGTCTTCTTTGCCCTTCCCCGATCTTCATGACTTTACATTTGGCAGGGTTAAATTCAAGGAGCCATTTACTGGACCAGGCTTGTATCCTTTCTATGTCTCTTTGTAGTCCTGCCTGATCCTCGACTGATTTAATTCTTCTCATTAACTTCACATCATCTGCAAACAGGGACACTTCTGAGTCTATCCCTTCCGTTATGTCATTCACATATACCAAAAACAGTACAGGTCCCAGGACTGACCCTTGTGGAACCCCACTCGTCCCAGGTGCCCACTCTGACACCTCGTCACGTACCATGACTTGTTGTTGCCTCCCTGTCAGATATTCTCTGATCCATTGCAGTGCCTTTCCTGTTAGTGTGCCTGATCCTCTAGCTTTTGCATTAACCTCTTGTGAGGAACTGTGTCGAACGCCTTCTTGCAGTTCAAGAAAATGCAGTCTATCCATCCCTTTCTCTCGTGCCTTACTTCTGTTACCTTGTCATAAAACTCCGGTAGGTTTGTGACACAGGATTTTCCTTCCCTGAAACCGTGCTGGTTGTCGTTTATAAGCTTGTGTCTTTCTAGGTGCTCCACCACTCTCCTCCAGATGATCTTCTCCATGACTTTGCATACTATACACGTCAGTGACACAGGTATGTAGTTTAATGCCTCGTGTCTGTCTCCTTTCTTAAAATTGGGACTACGTTTGCAATCTTCCACGCCTCAGGTAGGTGCCCAGTTTCAAGGGATGTGTTGAAGATTTTGTTAGTGGCACACTCAACATCTCTGCTCCTCTCTGAGGACCCACGGAGAAATGTTGTTAGGTCCCACCGCTTTTGAGGTATCGAGTTCACATAGCAGCTTCTTCACCTCCTCGGTTGTGTGTATTTCATCCAGCACTTGTTGGTATACCTCCTATTCTGAATTCTTGAAGACCTTCCGGTCTTCTCTGTAAATACTTCTTTAAATCTCATGTCGTTTTTTTGAACTCCCACCTTCCTTCCTCAGCCTGATTACCTTGTCCTTGACTGTTGTTTTCCTCCTGATGTGGCTATACAACAGCTTTGGGTCAGACTTGACTTTTGATGCTATATTATTTTTGTATTGTCGCTGAGCCTCCTTCTTACCTGTGCATATTCGTTTCTGGCTCTTCGGCTAATCTTTATATTTTCCTTGGTCCTTTGTCTTCTGTACTTTTTCCATTCTCTAGTTCATCTATAGTGCATCTATAGCTTGTGACCTGCTTTATTATATAATAGCTGATGATCATACAGCCAGACTAGTACCCATTATGCTTAGTATGTCTGCAGATAATTTCAATGTTTTAAATTAGCTTATAAACCTTTTAATTGTTGGAGAATTGCTCTTCTGGTCGTCTTTCTGTGTTGCAGAAAGCAAGGTTTGCAATCTTAGTGAGCTGCATAAGTCCCCATATGTAAATTTTATTAAAAAGAGGATATCTAAGGAAGACCTCATCTAATCAGCTTCAAAATATTAACGTAGATTCATTCCATAAGAAGTATAATGCTCTATAAGTTTACACTGTTTAGGAATAAATCTGAAATTTTATGGAAATTTCTTAGAAAAACTTGAATCGTTGTATTCAGAGCAATTACTTGAGAATGTTTCTATATACTTAAAATATCAGCATGCATGGGCTTTATTAAAATAATTCCTAGCTTTTATGATATGCTATGTAAATTTTAAATTGCCAATTTTATGAAATAAATTGGTTTCCATGTAATAAGTGAAAGTGCCTCAGATAATGCCTCAGAGAGTGTCTCAGAGTGTCTCAGAGAGAGTCCAGAGTGTGTCTCAGAGTGTGTCTCAGAGGTGTCTCAGAGAGTGTCTCAGAGAGTGTCTCAGAGAGTCCAGGAGGTGTCTCAGAGGTGTCTCAGAGAGTGTCTCAGAGAGTGCCTCAGAGAGTGTCTCAGAGAGGTCGCAGAGGTCTCAGAGGTTCTCAGAGGAGTGTCTCAGAGTGTGTCTCAGAGTGTCTCAGAGTGTCTCAGATGTCTCAGAGTGTGTATCAGAGAGTGTCTCAGAGTGTGTCTCATAGAGAGTCGCAGAGAGTGTCTCAGAGTGTGTCTCAAAGTGTGTCTCAGAGAGTGCCTCGGAGTGTCTCAGAGTGTCTCATAGTACCTCAAGAGTGTCTCAGAGTGTGTCTCAGAGAGTGCCTCAGAGTGTGTCTCAGAGAGTTCCCAGAGAGTGTCTCACAGAGTGCCTCAGAGAGTGCCTCAGATTTTCTCATCTGGCTGAGTCGCAGAGAGTCTCAGAGTGTGTCTTAGAGAGTGTCTCGGAGAGTGCCTCAGAGTGCCTCAGAGAGTGTCTAAGAGAGTGTCGTAGAGTGTCTCAGAGAGTGTCACAGAGTGTCTTAGAGAGTGTCAAAGAGAGTGTCTTAGAGAGTGTCTCAGAGAATGTCACAGAGGGTGTCTTAGAGAGTGTCTCAGAGAGTGTCACAGAGAGTGTCTTAGAGAGGTCTCAGAGAGTACCTCAGAGAGTGCCCTCAGAGAGTTCCTCAGATTTCTCATCTGGTTGGGTAAAACACTCCAGAGATATTATGTAAATTGTATTTTTCTATTAAATTTATACTTTGTACATAATTTTTTATAAAATGGAGCTTCTAAACACAAAATATTTTTTCCTCTAGGATTGCAGACAAATTAAAAAAACAGAACTGCTTAAAAGGAAATTGAGACATATTGCCGGCTCGCATTTTTGAGCGTTTTTCAATTTCTTGAGTTTAGTGAACCCTTAATTTCTGCATGAAGTCATGAAGGACGAATCAGATTTTCAGTTGCAGGTGTTTTTGTCTCATCTAACTTTCTCTACGTCTTTTATTTCTAACTTTAGAATGCCTTATCCGATCGGCTTGCAATTTTCAAGTCTGTTTTACTATTACTGGAGAAGATTCAAGGAGCAAATAACAAAGACACGCCCTCACCTAAGTTTTATAAACACCATTCCAAAATTATCTTCCATTAGGTAGTTCAAAAGAGATTTTAATTATTTCAAATTCAACACTGGTATATCCTACTCACAAGAATGTCGGTGATGTTTTACCGAGTGTTAAGGCGCCATTTTGCCATCTGTAATCTCGAAATGGTATAGTAATGTTTTGTTTATGTAAGTGGGTTATGTTTTATTAAGGAGGATTGTGCCTTGATGCTAGTGAGATGCTCTTGATCCAAGGAACTACACTTATCCTTCTATTCCTTGGATCGAACCTGAATGCCGCCTATTCTGCAGGCGCTTTATGAACCATACTACTTTAGCACTTTCCTCTGATTAAAGAAAACAATGTAGAAAGGCATCAACCTTTAATAATGGCTGATGCATCGTATGGTATGGATGAACTCTTTGTTAGGTATAGACTGAAGGTGCTAATTTTTGTCTTTTGTGCAATAAATAGTCACCTTCAAACTCTTAGTCCTTCAAAGGAACTTCGTCTTGATTTTACGTTCTAGTTTTAATTTACAATTTTATTAACAAATTGAAATAAGGGAAAAAAGTCCTTTTATCGAAACTAAGTCATGTTTGACTTTACGGGATATCCTAAACATCTATAATGTACTTAAAATTTCATATAAATTGTATATAGACCCCAGAACCTTTTTGAAAATTCATACATTGTACCATTAAACTTACTCCTTGCTTGCTTGTTTCCTTGCTTTTTGCTTGCTTTCCCGCTTGTCCTTGCTTACTTGTTTTTCCTTGCTTTTTTGCTTGCTTCCCCTTTGCTTGCTTGCTTATTTTGCTTGCTTGCTTGCTTGTTTTTCTTTGCGGGGCCTTTCCCTTTTGTTTCTTCCTTTGCTTGTTTACTTGCTTGCTTATTTGTGTTGCTTGTCCCTTTTTTGCTTGCGGGGCTTTTTTTTTTCTTCTTGTTTGCGGGGTTTGTTTACGCTTGCTTGTTGCTTGTTTGCTTCTTCTTGCTTGCTTGCTTGTTCCCTTTTTTGCTTCTTGCTTGCTTGTTTCCCCTTTTTTGTTTGCTTGGTTTTTGCTTTTTGTTGTTGTTTTGTTTTTTCCTTAAATAAACGCCAAAAACTTATTAGAAAAAGGTTGGATTTTTTTTACCCTTTTAAGGTCCCATTTTTATTTTCTTGAAATTTTAAATTGAAATAGTGTTTTCAAGAACATAATTTCACAGCTGGGTTTTAGGATATTGACCATTTTTTTCCGTTAAGGGTTTTTAAATTTAAAACAGATGTTGTATTTAACCCCTTTTTTTTGAAAAAATTTCATTCTTTTGATGATAACTGGGTTTCCTTTTGATTCCTTGATTCTCAAACAATATATAACGCATTATCAACTTATGGCCCCTATACTACTATAATAAAGTGCACTGAGGACAGAGGATTTTTATGTTTTACAATACTTTTTCATTGATGAAACAATCCTTTTATATTTTTTTTCCCCCATTCTTTTTTCATTTTACTTTACCAGCCTTTAATTTGTTTTTTGGGGGTCCAGAAAGGGGCCCCAATTGCCCGATTTTTCCCCCCCAAATTTTTGTTTTTTTTTTTGCCCCCAAAATCCTCATCCGACTGATTTCAAAATTTAAAAGATTTTGGAACAAAAACATGTCCACCGGGCCCAAAATTTTTAAAGCCATTTTCAGCATCCCGAATTCCGGGGTACCGTCTTACAACATATACCTTCAAACATTCAGTGAAAAGTGACTTTTTAAATTTAGATCGACGAGAGGAAACCAAGTGTGAGACCCAAATTTTACAGTTTTTTTTTAAATTATACGAAATATTTATTGTTAAAAACCAAAAAAATTTGGGTCTACATCTTTTTAATGGTTTCAGAATATAATGGTTGATGACCCCGATCAAAGGGTGTTATTAATAAACGTACATTTGTAGATTTGCATAAGATAACTGAATTAATTTGTCCCAAAAGATAACAAATTTTTTATAAAATTAGATTAA